>JAUZNJ010018801.1:0-17299 GCA_034780135.1 Jordanella pulchra | reverse complement strand
AGTCCTAGGAACAGCTAAGATACTGCACAGAACCCTCAAACTCCCAGGTCTCTGGTAGAAGACCCAAGCTTGAGGATGATACAGATACCACCCTACAAGGGTGACAGAGGGATTTACATAAATATATATATATTAAAAAAAACATATATTTGAAAACAAAATTGACTAAAAAAAACTGTCAAAACAGCAAATCCTTCTCTGAATTGAAAATTATTATTTTAATAAAAAAAGTGTTGTTTTCTTGTAGCAATATTGGAACAAAATTCACTCCATATTGTTGAAAGGCTCTGCAAAAGACAAGGTTATTAAGCGGGCATATTATACAGAATACTGTGAACTCACTGTTGGTTTTTAGCCTCTGTCAAATCCACCAGACACTCTGAGGTGACCTGAAACTGATTCACAGCAGCCTGTGGCTTAACCAAATGATCCAAAAAGCTTCTGTTGTTAAAGTGGACTGCCTGCCATGCCTCAAAGGAAGAGGTACAGTCCATCATCAGCCTCCCCCTGTGCAAGACCCCCCTCCCCTTTCCCAACTCTTACTCCTTCCTCCACCCCTCGTTGTTGTCCTCTCTGGGCTGTGTCCGTGAAATATGTGCAACTTTCCACTGAAATTAGAGGGCCCTGAACCATGAAAGGCACCACAGGTATTGGGGTGCAGGCACGCTGCTGCGGCAGCTCCACTACATGCCCAGCATCTGTGTAGTGATGCTCCGACTGCAGAAAGACACATGAGCACCCATCTGTAACATATTAAAAACCTGGGGAAATAAATTACCTGAGCGCTTTGAATTATGAGTTGTGTCTCAGGAGCTTAAAATGCTCTTTAACTTGGAAATCTTAGAATATGCTGAACACCATCATGTTGTTGCTCTCATCATCTGGACTCTGTTTCTAATTAGCAGATTTCACTTAAAAGATTCATAACCTGGTATTTAATTTATACAGATCCCTATAACTTTGTCTTTAAATTCATGTTTAATAGTTTTTAGAAGAAGAAATTAATAAATAAAGCTAATTTGCACCCTTTTTCTACCTCTTTTTTGACTTGTGTAGTGCGAGTTCATGTAGATGTAGCATTAGCAGTTAGCAATGGTTTGTTTACCATTTTTTCCAGGTCTCTTACACAATAGGTAAACATCTACACAAGCAGTAACAAACAGACGGCCTGAAGGTGAGTCCCTGATTATTTTATTTGCTCATTTTGGTGGAACAGAGATAGTGGTTTTAGCAAGGCAGGCTAATGTTAGCTGTTATTGAAGTATTGTCCAAAATAAACAAACTCCTGTATTTATGCTTATTTAATATAAACATTTAGGTTTAACCTGTAGTTTGGGAGGAAAGTTATTGCATTGTATTTACCCAAAACATGAACAAACCACTTTCAGTTCTGAAGTTTGTTCCTAATACTATATTTGCAGCTAACGTTTTCACCTGGTCTAATTATTTAAATATCAGATTTTGTTGCATGAAACGTTTAAAGTCCAACTCCTGGACAGTCTGATGCAATGTGACGTTGTTGGATGGATCGAGAAATGATGGCCAAGATGTGGTCAATCAGGTTCAGGTCTGGGAATCGGGCGGACCAGTCCATAGCTTTGATACCTTTATCTTGCAGAAACTGCTGACACACTCCAGCCACATGAGGTCTAGCATTATCCTGCATTAGGAGGAATCCAGAGCCAACCTCCCCAGCTTATGGTCCCACAAGAGGTCTGAGGATCTCATCTTGGTACCTAATGACAGTCATGCTTTCTCTGGGGAGCACATGCCACCCCACACCACTACTGACCCACTGCAAAATCAGTCCTTGTGAAGGATGTTGCAGGCAGCAGATCACTCTCCACTGTGTCTCCAGACTCTGTGACGTCTGTGGATGTTGGGTCCTCATACCATCCTCATGGAGTTGGTTTCTACCCGTTTGTGCAGATAACTGAAGGTTATTTTGCAGGGCTCTGGCAGTGCTCCTCCTGTTCATACTTGTACAAAGGCAGAGGTAGCGGTCCTGCTGTCGGGTTGTTGTCCTCGTATGGCCTCCTTTACTGGCCTGGTTTACTGGCCGGTCTCCCAATAGCGTCTCTAGCTTCTGGACAATACGCTGACAGACACAGCAAACCCTATTTCCACAGTTCGCATTGATGAGCCATCCGGAGATGAGCTGCACTACCTGAGCCACTTGTGCGGGTTTCAGAGTCCGTCTTATCCTACAATGAGTGTGAAAGCACCACCAATATTCAAAAGTGAATATTGCAGCCAGAAAGCGTAGATACTGAGAAGTATCTACAGAACCACTCCTTTATTGAGTGTGTCTTAATAAATGGCAATAATTTCCACCTGTACAACAGCATGTGAAATACATTGTCAATCAATGTTGCTTCTTAAGTGGACAGTTTGATTTGACAAAACTTAGATTTATTTGATGTTATGTTCTTTACATGTTCCACTTTATTTTTTTTTTCCACAGTGTACATTTCCCTAATTAAAATTTTAAACACTAAAGCCATGCTTATCCCCTCTCACAAATATATATGAGCAGAAAGTGCAGTTAAAGCTCTGTACATAGCACACTTTGGGACCGATGCAACACGTTATAAATATAAAAACCAAAACTGCAGTGATTTGGTGAATGAATGTATTTGGTGTTATAATAATCCAGCAAATCCTAAGTAAATCCAGTAAAATCTTAAGATCATTGTGATTAACTCTCACAAATGAGGTGGAGTAATATGAAGTATGAATTCTACCCATAAAAGCACATGTGTACCATTTATTTTTTCTTTTATTTGTTTTTTTTCTGTCTTCTTGAGAACATTTTACATAATAAAACAAATGACAAACAAAACCAAAAAAATGGTACATAGAAACATTCTTGAGTTCAACAAAATATCTTAAACAAAATATTTAATATCAGAAAAGGTCTAAAATAAAATATAGACTAGACATGTTGAAATAATATTGTCACTTTTTACCATAACATATGCGTCCAAAACCTTCACCTAGTTGCAATTTAAGGGTCAAATGCTCCACTCTCCCAATATCACTAGTACCCAATCAAATCAAAGTTCTTGTCTGAAATGTGAATCTCACCCTTCTATTCATGTAAATCTGATCTTTATTGACCTTTTTTTGGGGGGGGGGGGGGGGTAATTGTCCTGTAAAGTGCAAACATCTCTTAGCAGTAGCTTAGTCACACTTCCATGTTTACACATGAGCTTTCATCCTTTATTTCCCTGCTGTAAATCAATACATCTCGGGTTCCTTCCACAGTATCTCAGTGTTTTGTTGGTTTTATTTCCCCTTGCATCATTAAGAGGTCTTCCTTTTGTGCTGGGGTTGCTTCTGGATATAACACAACAATGCAAAGCAGCCTTGTGAATAACTCAAAGCAGTAAATGTCGAGGAGGGGAAGGAGGAGGAAATCCATATGAGAGTAATGAGTTTAGGCCAACGGCAACAAGTAAATATTTGCAGAGTTAATAAAGCCAATCCATTGTCCGATTCAATTAGGCAGGAGCTTTTATTGCAATTCTATCCCTGCAACTTGTTCATCGGGCTGTTTATTGACCCAAACCTGCAACTGGAGCTTGTACCTGAACACTGAAAGAAAAAAAGAAAATAAAAAAAAAAGAGGTCCAACAACTGTCCTGCTTTTCTTGCAACGATTAATCTCTTCGACTGGTCGGACGCATCCATCTTCACAACCTAACTTTATCTGTCCTCACTTTAAGGTGCTTCTTTTAGCAATCTCATAAGACTTTGATGCCGTCTGATGGTTGAATGAGTGATGGTCCATTTAGAAGGGGGAAAAAAAATGGGCCGACAACGGCTGATGAGATATTAATCAGGCGTTGTCGGCAGGAGGGTTGGATCGTGATGGAGATGTTGGAGATCTGAAGCGTCCTCTGCAAGGCGGAGCTTGTTTGAAGGTTTGAAGGGGGGGGGGGGGATAATGAATCTCCTCCATTAGCATATTGTCACTAGCCGTCTTGTTTACTCCGAGGTGTTTGCCGAGCGGCTCTCCCCAAGGAGAGAAACGGGGCGCTTTGCAGTAACTTCTGGGGGCAAACACTGATATGCTAATGGGCATGCATGCAAACATGTATTTTCACAATAACTTTGCTTTAAACAAGCTGTGTGTCACACTTTTTTGTTAATATCTCTAGGAAAAGGGAGGGAACTCAATGTAGGTAAGCCTTAAATATTCCCTGGTTGTTTAAATCAATGAGAACAAACCATTTTGGAGGAAAAGGCTTCCCAAAAACACTAAAGTGTGTTGGATCAAGAAGGGTTTTATGAATCCATCTTTTTTGTCCGTCTTTATCCTTCATAAACTCTCTGTCAGCACTCGCTCTGTATCTTATAATTACTGCCACTCTGCTTTTAAAAGTCGCATTGACTTTACTGTAATCAAAGAACTGACAAAAGACCTCTTTCATATTTCCGCCTGCCTCTCTGTGTACAATATAATAAGCTTCCATCTTGCTCCCGCGTTGAGAAGCCGAGGACCAGAGCGAGTAATTTAGCACTGAATGAGATGCAGGTGATCAAAGTCCACGTAGTCTTTTTGATTCTCCAGAAGGGCCAAGCTCCCCCCAAACCCCAACAACCCCTACCAATGCCTCTGCTATGCCTTTTGAACATCTTAAGATTACTCCTTTCCTGCATTCCTCTTGTAGATATTCCCACCTGGCTGGGAAACTGGCTCCCTGGCATTTTTTTTTAAATTGAGGAAAATTTAAAGGAAAGAAGAAAGACGGGTGCCTTTTGCTCTCATTAGATCTGTTTGAGTTAAACGCTGAACGCATTTATTGCTGTTTGAAATGTATAAAATACTGTCTGCTAATGTATTGCCAGATAAATTATGTCTTGCTTTATACCCCCCCTACATTCCTTTGAATCATTAATCAGTGTAAATTCAAAGGTCGTAAGTGACTTCCAGAAATGTGAAACGCATATTAACAAATGCAAAACTAACATTTTTTATACAAATTCTAAAATTTAGGATAAATTTGATCTGAATTTATTGTTTTGCCTCTATGTAGTTTTCTTCAAATGTTTCTCTATATTTCGCTTATCCCATCTTCCCAACCAGAATCCTTGTTTCTTCCACTGCCTCTTCCTTGTTTCACAGTGAAGCTTGTCTGTTGTATTTTGTACATCAATTCCTACATGGTTTCGCTGTCCACAGTTAATTGAGACAAACTTCTAATTAAATAACTCTAGTTTTTGCTCTTCCAACTTGTGTATAAAGGACAGATTTGGGAAAAGGTTCTTTGAAATTCACACTGTATGTACAGAAGTTATAACAGATACTGGGATTGTGGTGTTATTGTCAAAAGTTGTTGAACGATGAGAGTCGACAAAAATAGAATTGCATCATAACCAGACAAAGAAAGGTAAGAAAACAGAGCAGTTTAGACCTTAGAAGCTTTAAAAACTATCGGATCGTGGCGGACACTATTTCAAACCAGAATGTAAGCTTTTATTGTGAAGGAATGGAAAATGAAAGTGGGAAAGAAAGGTGGGAATGATGACGATTCCTGTTATTCTCGATTTGTGGTGGAAGTTGATTCAGTTTGATGTGGGGCAGTATTTTTGTCATTGTTTTGGACTAACTTCCCTTTTGATGACCCAGAACGCTATGAACATGTTATCCAATAAAAACTCATAGGATTATCCCACCGCTGCCTCTGCTACTGCTTCTTTTCCTGCACTGGCCCCAGTTTCAGCCCCAGCTGCCTCTTTTCCCGGCCATGGTAAAACTTCCAGCAGTTATTGGTTGAGCTCAGTTCCAACCCCTTGGTAAAGAGAGACAGAGAAAACCAAGTACTTCCATGTCGTAGAAGCATTGGATTCTGCCTCCACCCATCGAGTGATATTAAATACTGCACGCTCAAGTAGAATCTACAGGATACGTATCCGATATGACATATGGAAGTGGCACAATTTGGACTGTATTAGAGCCCTGCAGCAGACAGGCGACTTGTCCAGGATGTACCCTGCATTTCGCCAAAAGACTGCCAGAGATAGGCACTGGCATCACTGTGACCTTGATAGAGGTCGATGAAGGAGAACAGCTGGAGATGAAGGAAGGAGGATGGATGGACGTTATGTGTTTTAAGAGGTAGGATTTCCTCTGCAGTAACCAATCAAAGAAGGTTCATTTTCTCAGGTTGGTTCTTCCCTGAAAAAGGACAAAGGTTGACATGAGTGCAAAGAAACAGGTCCCCACGAGTAGAAGAGAATCTACAGGAGTTTAAAAAGCAAGAGAGCTCAGGGGAGGATACTGGTGACTTCACTGTATTAAATCACATGGGTATCAAAAGTAGCTATTTAAGCGTGTTTTCGATAAAACTGCTCCTTCGGGTATTTATTACACTTGTGCCATTTTGGAAAAAAGTCTGACTCCATAGATTCTCTTTATCCTCCTGTAATCTTTCCAGGGAAATATGAATTAGCATAGCGGTAGTCATTGGGTTTAGCTTAAACCAGTTTGGGTACAGCTCCTCAGTCAGCTCCCACATTTAATTAAACCAACCAGTAGGGGGAAGAAATCCCAGGGATTCCTGCCGTCCCGTTCTCAACCTGTCCCCTCGATTCATCTGGAGCTCCAAATCTATTTTTTTTTTTTTTTTTTTTTTAGAATTACATTGAACAGTTCAATAATTCAGATTAGAGCTCATGTTTATTAATGCCCTACATCCGTGCAAACAACGTGTCAAGCCGAGAGTTTATTGTAATTGCTTGAGCAAACAAAACCTGAAAGAAGCAATTTTCAGTTACAATGTGCAGAGACAAGTAATGAGGCCATTGGCATTCCGCTCCCATTGCCTTTTCATCGGTGCAGCTTTGTGTGTGATGGATATTTTTATAAGGAATGAAGGTGGTGGGATAATGCAGCGGCACCACTTGAGGCAGGTTAGTGATTAAAGATAATCATCA
The DNA here is from genome assembly GCA_034780135.1 of Jordanella pulchra. Classification (NCBI taxonomy): domain Eukaryota; kingdom Metazoa; phylum Chordata; class Actinopteri; order Cyprinodontiformes; family Cyprinodontidae; genus Jordanella; species Jordanella pulchra. The sequence goes on along the minus strand of JAUZNJ010018801.1, from coordinate 10,357 downwards.
TTTTCCCCAACCTTCCTGCAGGATCTTATTAGGTTTTCTTTTAGCATTACTCACTTCGACTTCGTCGTGGGACTGAGTGGTGACTGTGCCGTCCTCTCTGCCACTGATTTACCTTCTCTGATGGAGGTGAAACTAATATTACGTTTTTTTTTTTTTTTAGGGGTGAATTTAGACTAAAAATAGCCATTAGGAAGCAAAAGCTTCCCTTGATTGTACAAAAAAGACTTCCTACATGGTCTGGAAAGGTGGTGAGAGTTTGGAATGAAGAAATTGATAGAAAAATACAGAATAATTGTTATTCTACATTTTATTTGATATAAAATGTGTAAAATTGGTTCAACCACCATCTTTTCATAGCCTAAAAACAATACAAAATCAAACATATGTAGAAATCAAGTATATAATCAGAAGGTGATGATATATGTAAGAAATGTATTAACCATTTAAATATATTATGATCTCCTATTTGTTTTGAGGCACTAAGAACATGTTAGCAGGTTATAACTGAGAGCTACAGCTCAATCCTTCGCTTTCCTTTCCCCTCTCTGGTGTTTTTAATGTGATCACAGTCTTTGTTTTCAGTCACAGATGGTTGAAAGCAACCAGGGGCTTGTTGTGCAACAGGCAGGCCGTGCTGTTAACGCTGCAGCTCACGGACCCACGAGGACCGAAGACGACGATTGATGTCTTTACTTTGTAAATCTCACACTGTACTTAAACATGTGTTCTAGTGGAAAACTGCAGTTTTACAAGCCTGAGAATTCAACCGGGGGACGACTGTCTTGTTTTAGTTTACATCTGCACCAGGCAGAATCAGCTGAATTCAACAGAGTAAAACAATTAGTAATAAGGTTTTTATTAGCTTACTTCAGATATACAAGTGAAAAAACCCACACTTCACAATATTAAAAGTCAAATCACTTGAAGACCATAATTTTTAATGTTCTCATGGTTTCTGCTAAATGCAATTAATTGTCAGCTTGTGTTTAAAAATATTGGAAAGCATACATTATATCCTACTTTATACTTGTGAGCTTTTCTAATCATAATCAGAGTTAAAAATCAATTTAAAGATGTTTCTGTTTTGAAATACTAACACCACCAGCTCCGGTTTCTCTTTTAATAAAGGTATCTAGCATATGAAGCTAACTGGCGGCTACAGTTAGCTACGCAGCGACGAACCAAGAGACATTTCTTTCGGTCTATATGGACATTACCAACATTCAAGGGCTTAGTTGTGGGCTTAAATTGAAGAGAATGTTATCTTTAAAACAGCATTTACAGCATAAATTTAACATTTAAAAGTGGTATCCATAAAACAAAATCAGAAAAACAAACAAACAAAAAAAATGTAAAATACAGAATCTGAAAACATTATTTTTTTTAAAAAAAGACAGAAAAAAAAGAAGAAAACACAAAAACCTCTTTTGGATTAAAATGACTTTCAAAGTTAAATTTTTGGATTGGATTGTTTTTTAAATGTACTTTTACCAAATTTGCTCTTTGTTTGTTGCACTAATCCAACAAATTTAACTCCATAAAGAAAGTACCTCAAAATTCTTCGATTTCACCAAGAATCAAAAGCTATACGACTTTATGTGGACACTATGTGGGAAAAAAAATCGACATGTTAAATGTCTAAATGGGTAAGAAGAATCCATTTAGGATAAAATACCAACTCTCAAGCAACTGATAACGGGAGCTACATGGTCTGTATCTTTTTTATTGCCATATCTACCAGTGAATTTATTGAAAATGGAAAGGATGAACCCAACTGATATTTATCTGTCTAACTTAGATCCTGTCAGGACTGGAATTTGACAAGATAGATGATAAGTTGAACAGTAATAAATACTCTTCAAGAACGAGAGAAGTACTGACAAACGTCACTTTAGGACCAAAATAGAAGGGAGAGAAAACGTAAAGACATGATAGATTAAAAGATAAATGAACAGATAACAGCCAGTTTATTTAGAATGCATCACTACACCGCTGATTGCATTCAACTTCCAGATTTAGTAAAGGACACAATCAGCAAACCGACCGATACTCTTACCTCAGTGAACTCAAAGTGCTGCGTTAACTGTACGCTAACTGCGTATGTTTTGTTTACAGGAAAGTGTTTAGGCGGCAGCTCTGCCTAATAGCTCACGCTCTGAAAAACCCCTCTCATGATTGATAGATTTATTTGTCACTGCTGTCTGGAAGGCGAGCGGCTCTCGGGCCCCGCCTGAAGCCGGGGACCATTAATCAGTGTAAATACCGCTCCTCTTACACACACATCAGGACGTCCGTACATGGGGACGTTTGATTCCACAAAAGGCGGCTAAGCACATTTGCTGGGGCTGGGTACAGGAGAAGGTGGCGATGGGGGGAAGCTTGATGCTGATGCAAACTGGGAGGAAATTGGTCATTTTTTTTTTTATTTTTCTTTTTTTGCCGCTTGGCTCAGGTTGTGGAATTTTTAGACAGTATGGTGTGTTTTGATTAATGGCCCTTTCACATGTCCCCATGTTGAGGATCTTATTAGATATTGATATATCTGATCTATTCAGCTGCTATTTACTCCAACATAATCCTCGCTTTTATTACAGTCATTTAACGATTAGAACTCTAATAATTAAAGCCCTTTAAGGGGAATGCACAGGATGATTATCACATGTTTAATGCAGTGCAAAACAATGGTCAAAAACATGTTCATCTCACTCTATTGTCCAAAGAAGTGATCCAACTGGCCGATTTCTCTGGGGTTTCCATTATCTTTGCATAAATGCACACCTTGTCATTATTTATTGCTTAATTAGCACACCGGCTAATTAAATCGGCATTAATCAAGGTGACAGAGGTGGCGCTTGGGGAGCGCTTTACACATGTTGGTGATCCTGTACTTTATTATCCAAGGTAGCATAAATCAAACACCCCCCTTCTCCTGTGGAATCCACTGATAAGAGTTTGTGGAAATAATGGAAATGCTGCCTGATGTTTCAGGTGCTTTGGTATCTTCTACGGTGGGAAAACAGGAGAAAATCAACAACCCTTGGAAAGGTTGTATGATATTTATTGAAAAAAAAGAAAAGAAAAACTTTTTTGCTGTTTGTTTTTCTAATTAAAATTGATTTCTGTTATTTATTTATTAATAGAAAAAACAAGTTGGCATTATTAAAGAAAAAAATTAATGGGAAAATTCCTTTAAAGTACTTTAGGCATTGATGCTGCCCTCCTACCATCAGAAAAGTAAAACCACATTAAGCCAACACTAAGTAAATTTAAGTTTCCCAGAGACACTGTATATTTATTTCCGTTTATTATTAGGATCTAAATTTGTGTTTACTTTGAAGTGATCAAACATAACATTATATTTATGTGTCAAGGCTCAAAACTCGTCAACACAACAGTCTATATTTAAACTGCCTATACGTGTTTGTTGCTATCAGCTACACATAGTTTTTGTCATGGTTCTGTACATTACCTCTGCTCTGATGATCTGATTATCTTCACCTGCCTTCACTGCTTCACTCTCATCAGTTTCGACTGTTCATCTGCCTTTATTAACCGCGCTATGACCAACGCCAGGTTACTCTTTTGAGCGCTTTGGACAAATCCAGCTATCATTTTGCTTGCTTGTCAACTATTTGCTTGCCTCCTGATCCTGATTTCTGCCTAGCCCCTGTTGGATATCGGTTGCCTGTGTTTCTGACCCCTTTCTGTCCCAGACCACGCTCTCTCAGATTTTGAATAGGATATCTCCAGCCATCTGATCTTCTGGTTTTTGACCCCTGCCTCCAAACGACACTGTATTTGGACTGGTACTGTACCTCCTCTTAAATCTAAACTCCCGGCTCTGCCCTCCTTTCTGCTCACCCTGACCTCGATTAAGGATCATCCCGCAGTTAAGCAAACTGCTTTCTCTTACCGGCTTAGCATCCGGAGCCTTCTCCCTGGGATCGGATCGCCCCTGTGCTGGCTGGTTGGCCACTTCTCTGGACATATTCACGGTCTCCATTGAGGTCAGTAACTTCCACTCTCCCGTCTGCTGTTCAGTAATTCATCCTGAGTCGTACATTAACGCTCATATCTCCCTCCAGAAGATCCTGTTGTTGCTGCTTCCTCCTGCCGCTGACCCGAAAACTAGTTTAATAAACTGTTGAAATGCTCCTCGCCCTCTGGCTTGTATCTGGATTCGCAAATTGCATATCCCCTTACAGTTTATCCCCTTAACTTCAATGGTTTGTGTGGGGGACATGGCATCGCAGTAAACCAAGGTCTTTCTTCTGGCTTGGAAAAACACCAACATACTAGAAGTAATATTTGTAGCACAAAAGTCAATGTTTTATCTTAATTATGCCTAGAGTTGACTTTGTGTGCATAAAAAAGCATGACATAGGACCATTATAAGACACTGCTTGGCTTGTTTACGCTGAGGAAATTAAGGGTAAATACTCTTCAAGAAATATTTGATGTTGACAGTCTGCTAGTACGAACATACAAAACAAAAAAACTTGTACAGAGCTTGTACAGACATTTGCTCCCACTGGCAACCTAAATGACACCACTGTTGGTTAACTGCGTGGAAGAAGGGGAAAGGCTCCATAGTCTACCACTGTGACTTTGTAGATATTTTGGTTGGAGAAGTAAGATCTTCCTTGATAAGAAAGTTATAGATATTGAAGTAATGAACAGGGCATATTACCTTTTCAGTTAAAAGAGGATCATTCCCAGGGTACATCTGAGCTCCCTCCTTGTTAAAAGCCTACCCAATATTTACTCTCGTGTTATTATGCCATTGATCAGACTCCAATTTTGCGCTTTTCGTCACACTAGCCTATTACATGTCTGCCAGACTGTGTGTTTTTCCCCTCCTTGTGTCTTCTGTCTTCACAGGTTCAGGGTGCAGTCTGGCGCCAATTTGCCCAGACTGTCTTGAGGGATATAATAAGGACTCAAGACAATGCTATACAACCTGCACACCTTTAGGGCTGAGGCCTACTCCCCCTAGCTGGCTTCCTAACTGTCACATAGTTAGTTCTTTGTCTATTTTTAAAGTTTTGTGGTGGGAGTTTGGTAAGGAAAATTAGTAAAATATTCACTGCTGCCCTGTGGTTGTGGTGTGGACCCTGATCTGGGTGGTTGCTGTGGTAGCACCCTCTGTGGTTGTGGTGGGGCTGGTCTTTAGTGTAGACGGAGCCCCAAGATACTGCTTCCTCACAACAGCGTCAAGCCAGTTTTTTAACTTTTATTTTCAGTTGAGTGACGAAGGGTTTCGGGTTCGTGTTGCAATGGGAAGGGGTGTGGAAGGGAACTGTCTGCGTGTGTTACTGTGAGAAAGGTGTGTTTGCTCTCCTTTTATCTATTTATATCTTTTGTGTGATTTGATAAATTCTCACTCTGGTGTGGAGTCTGTGATGGGCTTTGTGGTGCACTTTTGTGTCTTTTGTGATCCATCTTCACAAATTGTTACCCTTGTTCTCTTGCTATGGGGGAGACTCAGTAATGTAACCCAGAGAATTCGGCCCGAATCACTGGATAAACAGAGGAAAACTCGTTTACGTGTTGGGAAATTGTAAGGGTGTGTATGGGATGCACCCCAATGCACCTTTAAGCCAATCCAAATCCATAAAACTCTCTTTACAGACTAAATCTCAATAAAGGTAGTAATCATTATTGTTCTCAAATATAAAAAAGGAACCTTTCGAATGGGGAGAAGTTAAGGCTGAAAATGGTATCCTGGAAGGGGGTGCTCCCCTCCCTTTCTCAATCTTAATGGAGAGAAGACTGGGAGTGCTCCCCTGTGGAGAGGGAGCGATGGAAAAAGGGGCAGTAGTTAGAGCTGGAATGGGGACGACGGGGAGTCATCTCTTTGTAATTAAAGCTGTTTTGATCATGGGGGTGTTAGGTGGCGGCAAGGAGGTCAGCACTGACGGAAACAACCATCCTCATGACTCCCCCTTACTCCCCTCACCACTGCTGATGCCCTTATCCCGTGAGGAAAGGTGGGCTTGCACTTCTTTTAACCTAAGAGGATTTCACCCACGGTCCTCTTGAGGAAGGGTGCGCTGGTTAGGAGAGGGGAAATTCAGAGCCCCCCCGGTATGAGACCGTGGAAAGCCCTGATTAAACTCCCCCCACAAGTCCAACCCCCTCCTGTTATGCAAATGAAGGAAACCCTGTGCTTTTATAGAGAGGGCTGAAAGGGGGGGGGGAGTGCTTGTCAGTCAGGCTTGGCCGTCCCTTGATGTGCGCCCATTGTAATTCTAGGTGTGCCAGTTGTACAGCCTTAGATAGGAGCACAAGGTTGATTCATCCCCACAGGATTGCTAAAAGGTGGATCCTCTAAGTTTTCAAAGTGACTCAAATTGAGGAAGGGGGTAAGGAAAGGGAAGGTTTGCTCTCCCTCTTGTCAGCTCTTTCTTAACCCATCACAGACATTGGTTTTGAAGATTTCCCTGTCTGACTTTGTGATAATACATAATGGGGATTCTCTGACAGTTTAGTCATCCCCCTGAGGACAGGAGATACATTTTCTCCCCGAAGGTATGGTCTGTATTGTCTGCATTTACAGGCATTCACAGGCAGTTAACTGCTTCATCGAGTGAGGCCCTTTCAGTTTGATGAACTGTTTCCGCTACTATATCCAGCCAAACTCTTAAGAGGTCACTGCAGACTGATTTAGTTATAAAGTGAATCCAAATTAAATTTATAAAGGTTTTTAATAAATTGGTTCACATATGTGTTGCCAAAGGCATCTTTCATCTACAGTATGTTAGCAATTGTTCTTTATTTCTGCATTTATTCAGGGTTCAGCTTAACCCTTAAAGTGGCCCCAGAAATCCAAATTGGCACATCTCAGACGATAAATTAAGACCTAAAGGCATGTTGTGGTCTTCCACAGACCTCTTCTGGTCTTTCTTTCTGTCACTGACTGCACCAAACAACCTTCTTAGACTTTTACATGTCCTTCCATTCTCTACCATCATTAGCAGGAATCCTAATGCCAATATTTTAAGACTTCTTGGCTTTAAGAATAACACCACATATAAGCCAGAAGCATAGGTCATAGTTAAAATTTGTGTCAACTCTATATGGTCATGAATGTCATAACAATGCTATATTTGTTGATGATTTCTTTCAAAAATTATGATACACAAAACATCAAGACAAAACTTTAGTGTATTAAACACCAAAAGTTGATTAAATGTGTGGATTTTCTCCAATCTACGTGTGGAGAGAGTTATGACTATATTATGCAATGCATTTTAAAACTTTACCCATACTTGCTTAAACTTTCTAAGAAAGTTGTATTTTAACTGACATAATTTTAACTGGAACACGGAGAAACCAGCAAAGAGTTGCTGTAGAGGAGGAGTATATATGGCAAACCGAACAATGAACGGAGTCAAATGATTGGGAGCAGGTGTGGACAGAAGTAACTAGAAGGGAGCCAAGAGAGTGGTACAAGGGGGCAACAGAGAGTAACGAAGAAATACAACAGGTCTTAAATAGATCTATGAAAATAACTTAAACAATGCTAAAGAGAAATGAACTTTTAGGCAAATTAACTTTGCCTAAAAAAGGTAATTTCAAAACCTGATAAAAGTCAGCTGCAGATCACTTTAAAAACCTAAATCGATGGCTTTCTTGTAGCAACAATGACTCGGATATATAAGGAAGAGAGATATAAAAAAATGTTAAAGCCTTTAGGACATTTTTATAAGACTACTTTTACTAAATTATGTTATAAAATTACGAGAAACCTTACTAAAGTAATAGAATTGAATTATTAATTTATTTAAGATAAATATAATTTCATCAATTTCATGACTTTTTTTTCTTGTTGCCTTTTATTCATGGTACTTTACTTTCTATACATGCTTTAGTGTAATTGTTTCTACAGGTTTCTTAAATTTTCAGATTTAGATTTAAAAGGTTATGGTCAGAACTCTTCGTTCGCAGTTGAGGTTCTACAGCAGGATATACTTTCTATGTACAGTGTTAAGTGATGGTAAACTAACCTGGCTTAAGCTAGATTGATACCGTACGTATTGATACGTAGAGTTCCCATTTAACTATAGATATGCATCGGGGAAGCCTCAAGTGTTTGCAAAAGGGAGGGCCATTCATTACAATGCTTTGGGCTGATTGGGTACTTGCCTCCCATGTCGAGTTTTTAGCCAATCAAAGCAGCGGTACCAGCTTGATTTGTTTCACAACAAGCAGATTTAACTGATAAATCAAACTCTAAGTTGGTCAGAGGGAACGCGCAAACATCTTCCCATCTCCAAAGGCAAAACTTGCGGACTTTTGCTCGTTTTTCAAAAAGAAATAGAGGCTATTCCAGCTAAAAGCGGGGCAGCCATGTTTGTTTTGCTTAGCTTTCCGTGTCTGGTTCGCATGGTGATGTCATAAACGTCCCTGCATTTCATTGGTCTGAGTTTTTGAATTCACAAATCTCTCGATTCATCTTGCTTACAAAGTAAATGGGTAAAAACAGCTGCTCACTAAAATCAAAAATAATTTTTGTAACATATTTATTTATTTAATACTTGGTTCAAATATAAATTATCCTTTATAATTATTACATGACAAATATTAGCAGTCCCAATAGATAATTAGAAATACATTTACAATTTTTAAATAAGTAATTAAATGTTATATATAAAAAAAAACATTTTAAGAACAGTTTTGCTATATTAAGGTGTCACCAATCTGTAGCACTGTTATTTTTGGGGTCACGGACTGAAATATTTGGAAAACCATTATTTATTGTTATATTAACTATCATGTTTGAATCATTTTACAATTATAATAAAACGTATCTCGTGAGCATAGCAGACATCATATCCCCCCACCCCCACCCCCACCCGGTGGCCTCAACCCCTACTTTGAGGACCCCTGCTGTAGAGCAGTACCTATCTGGCTAAAAAAAAGGAAAATGATCCAAGCCTATAATCCAAATACTTTTACTAATTACCCTCCAAAAGATCTGATGAAAGTGTGAGAAAATATCCAGAAACAAGTGATTTTTGATGCAGGTGCATCTTGCTAATAGCCTACTAACCAACCATTAGGGTTAATTGTTACACTGTTTAATAGAGATTTCTACTTTAACCTAACAGCATTAAAACGAATAAATAAAATACCCTTCCTTACTTCTAATGGAGCATTGGTCTTAACACCAGGGGAAGGGGAAAAAAAAGCACCATTGGCTCTCCAATCTCCCACATTCGTCATTTTAGCTAACGCACTTGACCTCATAATCAGACTGCCGGCACAACAAGGCGGCAAACAAGTTATGTCATGTTATCAATTTATCCAACATGACAAAGTAATAACGGCAATAAATGAACATGTACTTCAGAAATGGCGGCGTTGCAAATTGGAATGCCGGAGTGTGAGATGTACGTCTCGCCAAAGGAAGGAGCGATGAAGATGATGGAAAATCTAATATGAAGGAAGACAAGTGTTTACACTGCAGCTTTGTGCGTTTTACATCCTAAGTACTCTCCTTCTCGACAGCGGGCATCCCTGGGGCTTCTTGCTGCTCCATTGTGAATGTAGTAAATAAAAACCTTCACTTTCTGATCTGATGAAACAAATTCAAAAGCTTCATTCTCATTATTTTTGGCTGTATTTGTTGAAGGAATGCCTGCTTGGGGTTTATTTTCCCCCCTTATGGGCCAGTTTTCACTTGGTTCCACTTTAAGAGTCCAAATCAATCCATCAATCACAGGAGAAAAGCATTTCAAAGACATTTTGAATACATCACGATACATATTTTATCCACCTGACCAATCACTCTCACTTGACATCAATTCTCCGCACAGCAAACGTAGGCCTTGGGCAGTTCACCTGGACGCAGGACGAGCCAGCCGACTCCTGCACTCTCCTTTATTCTTAATGCCCCCGGCACTTCACAGCTCGGCAGCACCGCACGCCAAACAGCACATCAGCTTTGACAAATACAGACGACTGATAAAACACAGCTCTCCGCTGTGTGCAAGAGCAGGAGAGCAATAAACCAGCAAGACGGCATGGCGGAGTGGCCTGGGATCATGAAAGGAGACGTCATAGCAGATCTGGATGAAATCCCCAGTAGACTTGCAGGTCTGAGATCACATCAGGCCAGAGCTTTATTTTTTTGGTACTAAGTTAGACTGATGGGAACAATTAAGAATATTATAGTTTGAATCTTTCCTCTTCTGAAGGTAATTTTCTCCCATTGTTTTTGCGAGCAAAGAACATGTTTTGTAAATGAAAATGTGAAGAAAAGAATTAAGATATCCAGAAGATAAACATTGAAAATCATCTTAATCCAAAAAAGGTTTTGAGAGTAATTTTCCTGTTTACTTTATATATATAT
>JAUZNJ010018790.1:0-27851 GCA_034780135.1 Jordanella pulchra | reverse complement strand
ATGTAGACAAGCTAACCTAGAGCCGCCGCCATGGGGGCTCTAGGTTTATAGTAAGTTTATATATATATATATATATAATAGAAAGATGCAAACCGTGGACTGTGAGGGATAACATAGTATATGGGAGTGATTTAATCTCTGATACAGGAATTATTTTTTGTTTTAAGCAGTTTTATTTTCCAACAATCTCTATAAAGGATGCCCAGTTAATTATATAGTTACAGGAAGACATCAGCCGTTTACCTGCTCCAATGTTTCATGGGTAAGAAGTCTTTAGTGTCTGGACGCTGACGCTGAGCTTTTAAAATTTAAATATTGCTTTCCTTACGGCTCTTTTCGCCCCCTGTAACCTACAGAAAAATGACTTGAGACAAACCCAGTTAAACTGACGTCTAAATAACAATGTAGATCAAATGACTCGACTTTTATGAGAAGATAGAGAACGACCCTCGGAACGTTCTCCCCCTGTGACACGACTGCGTCCCCATTTGCATGCAAACTGGTCCGATGACTCAGGATGAATAGTAATGCAGGTGTGAGAGGTTCATTTAAATGCAAAGCTTTTCTTTCTACATCTGAATCAACCAGGATGTATTTTAATTCAACGTCTGAACACGACCTATGAGACAATCTCTGCTTCTCAGTGTCTGTGGAAAACACCTATAATTCTCTCAGACTGGCGGCTGTTTCAGTCACTGCCTGATGAGTTAACCACTTAAACCCTAATGGTTCTTATCATACCATATCCTTCTAGTCTTGGTTCATGTGTGAAAAAAATATATTTTCAATAAAAGACATTAAATGTAGTTAATATTGAATATTAAAAATATAACCCACCCGAGTCTAAATCCAACAACCTCCTCGGGTGTATAAGCGGACTCAGACCAGTTTCATATTGGACCGGATCCCAGACCCATGTTACTGGAAGGGGGCTCTGATCAGGTGTTTTAAAGGAAACCAGCCCCATCCCTGTTTGTAAACTACTGACACATGCAAGCACGTGGGTGTGATATCTTATAACAGTTTCTGTTGTTTCCAACGATCATAACCAGTAAAAATAATAACGTTCTTCTTCACACCTTCTGGTAAACCTGGTAGTTTAAATATAAATAACAACAACAGAGAACTGCTGCTACTACAGAGGCTACTATAGCTGTAAGCTAGCATTAGCAGACGCTCAACGGCACAGTACGAGCTGCGACTACTTTCTGAAACAGTGCTCGTATATTTACGTAAAGCAGTTTCTTCGCAACTGTATGCGAATACGGATGTTTTATAGCAAATTTAGAAAGATCTGTATCGGAAGTTTAGTCTTCTGTGTTTCATTCAGGTTTTAGGGTGAGAATTAACATTTAAAACTAAACGAATTTCCTGTTGACGCTATATTTATTTAAAAAAAAAAGTCTGGGGTAATCTGAAGGCAGTAACTTCAGACTGTCTGATTTCAAATGAAACGTTATTATTTTATAAAAAGATACCACGCAGTGATGATCATTCTCTATTACCCAGTCAAATACAGTTTCGCGGTAATATGTTTCCAGGCATTAGCCGGATCCCGAACACAGACGCAGATGTAAATTGAAGTTAGTATCGGGTTTGTATATTGAGTAGAGAGATATTTTACAATTTGGTCAGTTCTTGGAGGATTAACAATTATAAACTTAAACTTGGAAAGTAATTTTACAGTAACTTTATAAAAAAACCCACTCCGATATTTAAGATTTTTCCGTCATTCAATTTATAAAAAGGTTCCCACTACTAAAAGGTGTCTACTTTATTCAATGACATTAAATTAATGCTTTTTAAACAACACATATTTCACATCAGGTCAGCCTAGACTTTTTGCAGTTTAAAGATGAACACCCCTTCAATAATTAAAGTATTTTAACATTGTTTGTATGTCAAAATAAAAGTACATTTTACAAACCACAGATGTTTTAAACTAACGATAGCCCAGTTTAAGAGTCTAAATTTTATTTGACCAAGATCTGAAATGAAATAATCCAAAATTCTCAACGTAACCGCAATATCCGCGCTGAAGAACCAAAGCGGATGCTAACTTCAGCGACTCTTCTAGCACAAGTTTACACACTCATTGAACAAACTGTACCGCAAACAACAGTTTTGAATGTCAACCATTTAGCTCTACCGATAACTTTTACTTTAGGAACACTTTAATTTCAGCTCGTAAATAAACACGTTATTAGTTTGACGGAGCTGCAGGTCCTGCTACCATGTGCTCCACCGCCTCTCCTCCTCCTCCCGCTGCCGGTTGAGTTTATCCCGCACCCCTAAATATAAAAACCAAGCAGTCTCACCTCTGCCGGAGACCGGTGCCTCAACTCTAAAGAAACCCTCTTCTTCATGTCCATGTTCCTGTCTTTTTTTGCTTTTCTGTGATGCAAAATGTTTGTTTGTGCGCTATCCCCTCTTCAGCATCAACACGCGGAAACAGGGTGAAGTTAGCTACAGCTAGCTTGGGAAACTTCCGGTGAAAATACGCAAATAAAAATCTGACGTGACGCAATGAATGCGCTACCGATTAGCTCGACTTATTTTACACTCTTAACCCGTAATACAATTTTATATTGCTTTGTTTTATGTACAGCAAAAAAGTAGCCTCATATTTTTAGTATAATCATTAACACATGTTTAATGTTTTGCTTTTATTTTGAAAGAAATACACTAAAAATTACCGGAAATGCACTACTTTTATCGTGTGTTGGTCGCAAACAACAACGTTTACGTAGCGTGTATAAAAGTGGGTCAATGCTTTTGTTGCATTCAAGTGCCAACAGAAATCCAACAATTTCAAAGGGAAAGAACAAACAGTAATACCAACACATCCAACTCGTTTCTAAGAAGTAGGCATATTAGTGGGTTGAATTTCTATAAAAAATAACACAGTACTCATTTGCTTTATTTTGACGAAATCCGCAAGTTTTTTATGTTTTCATTTTGAACATAAATTGTTTTTGAACGATGTTCAGGTGGATTTAGAGTTTTTCAGAGAGCATTTGAAGGAATCACAGATATTAAACGAAAGAAATAACTGCACTGCTCTAAAGTGCCTCTGGCGGCTGCTTGTACGTTTGAATTACTTTAGGTAAGGATTAGAGATCGTAAATTTTCAGAGAAAAGTATGAATACCATTAAATTAGAATTAATAACATTAGGATTTCCTTTAAAGCACCATTTCTTGACATGTCCTCTTTTACTGGTCAAAATCAATGCACAAACATATCTTTATATAGATAGATCTATATATAATGACCATATAGCCACAAACAGGCTATTTTATTTTTAAATTGACCTTCTTAATTGTGGTAGAGAACCAGAATTGCACAGTCGAAGGTGGCCGCATATTGCAGTAGCTCTGCTAGCCTGATTCTGATATTCTATCTTAAAAGTTATTCTTTTTTCCATCATTTGAAGGATAAAAGTTTATATTTTGTCTTGTGTTTTTCTAATCTTTTGTGTTATATGTTGTTACGTTGAAAGGATTATTGACTTTTTTACTTTTGGAAATTCATTTTAATAATTTGTAACAATAGAAAGTTTATTTTTTTACTTTAGGCTCTTTAACATCTCAACAGCTGAAATAATACTTCAGCTACCACAAGTCCTGGTTGAGCTGAAAAGGAGGCATAGAGGATGCAGAGCAGGAGCAAAGAGAATAGAGAGGAGGAAGAAATTCAAGCCATCTCTTCCATCATTCATTTTGGGCAACATAAAATCTTTAGGAAAAAAATAGAACTCCAAGCCCTGACAAGGACCCAACCAGAATATTAACAATGTAATATAATGTGTTAAACTGAAACACGGCTGCATGATCATGTTCTAGATTCCAGTGTCTCTTTTTCAGGTTTTCTGACAATACAACAACAAAGAGATTTAAAGAAGATTGAAAGACTCAAGAAAGGTGGGTTGGGACTGCTTGTGAACGACAGATGGTGCCATCCAGCACACGTTACTGTGAAGTTTTGTCTCTCAGTTTAATTCTGTCTAACTTCTTTTGTCAGAAATTCCAGAGGACTCAGGTTGAAAAATCAACAATTACCTGGATAAAGAATACTAGCTGACAATGAGACATCAGTTTGTGAGACTGAAGGGTCAACTGTTCAATCAGGATGTCAGCAACAAAGGAGCACCACAGGGGTCGGTATTCTCACTATTCCTTTTTTGGATTATTGACTTCCAGTACAAGGTGGAGTCCTGTAATGTGCAAAATTACTCGGATGACTCTGCAGTCATTGGGTGCATTAGATATGGGTGAGAGGCTGAGTACAGAGAGCTGGTGAACTGCTTTGTGATGTAGAGCAGAAATAACCATTTGATCCTGATTGCAAATTTTAAAAAAAGGGATAGGAGTATAGGTTTCAGAAGAATCAGAAAAGCTTTACAGATGCCCCTGTGAGGCTGTCTACAAAAGGGACGGAGTGGACTATACTCGTAACTTAAGAGTATTAAGTAAGCTGAGGCCCTTCACTGTTTGAAGTAAGATTCTACATATCTTCTATAAGTCTGTTTTGGAGAGTTTAAACTCTTCTGTCATCATTTGCAGGGGTAACAGCATCAGAGCAAAAACAATAAAAAAAGAACTCAATAGGCTGAAAAAGAAAGTCTTATCTGTTCCAAAAACTCATCTAGAACCTCTAGAAATTATTTTACAAAGAAAAATGCTTCATAAAATGAAGAACCTTTTGGACAGTAGTTAACATCTGCATCAGAAGACTTATTAAACACTAACAACGTGTCTGCAATTGAAAAGTTCAGATCCAGAGGAATGCAGACAACTACTAGATATGTTTCTTGCCTACAGCTATCAATGCCTACAATGACTTGATGAAAAAAAAAAATATATACGAGTTGCTATAACATTTCATTTTCCTTTGGGATCAATTAAGTAGTTTTGAATTGAACTCAACTGAATTTTTTGCGCCTCACACAAAAAACCTGCCTGCATTATGTTCATCATTAAAGTGTCCACAAAGACAACATGGTACTACGTGGCCAAATCATGTCATTTTAGCATCATCGCTCTTCCATGTAGCCAGAATGTTCCGCACTGCACACCCAGGAATATTTGTTCCTATATTTAAAATTCTACCCAAAAAACATAACAGACGTACAGTTTGCAAATCTTATGATTTGGCACATAATTACTGTATCACCACAATCATCAGATTGTTGACCAGTCTCATAAATAAAGTATAAAACACTGTTTCGACAATGTATTCATGTCTCAATTCTTTGAGAAACGGTGTTGTATCAAGTTTACTCGACCCATGCTTTGAGGCATAGGCACACCACTAGCACCACTAGCTTGAATCCTATACATTAAATAAATTGGAGGCACATTTCACACAGCATCTTATTGCAGTTTTAGTTCTTTATTGTCATATCACTGTAGATCATCTTCACAACAAGCAGTAATACATACAGTGGTTTTAGAGTATATCATTGTCCAATACGAGGAGAGCAACAGTTAGAATCACAGCTACGGTTGTTTTCCCCACATACCAACCCCACCCACAGGACCCTGAATATAACCACCCCCTCTCCTCCTCTACATCACAAACCAATGTGATTACAACTATCAAAATATGCCACAGGTGCCTGACAAATAAACAGGACTCTGGAATAAATAAATAAATCAATAAATAACCAAATTAATATGTACAATACTAAATAAATAGTAATGAGTTGTGTATATACATTTACATACACACAGGTAGCTGACCAGAGGACAGCAGGTTCCACAAGCATAGAACTAGTTTTTATTTCCTTTTTAATGCAGCCCCAAGGCATAGAGCTTTTAAATGCAACACAGCCACAGGTCAGACCAAGGCCACATTATTATGCCTCAGATGTCAGAGTGCAAACATTTGTGAAGCAGATTGAGCAACTTCAGTGGATTTTAGGCCTGTGAGGAGCAACAGCCTGAAAACGATAAAATGTAAAGTTTCTTTTGTTTTTTTTTTTCTTGTAAAAAAATATCCCAATAGATGTATGTTTATTATTCTTAATTTTACACAGAACTGTTTACTTTTTCTTAAACCCAAGGCTGCAGCTCCACTTTGAAGGATACAACATTTGAGTTTCGGTTTATGTACGAGTCCTCCCAAGAATAGACCAGCCTGCACAGAATAAAAGGGACAAAGCTAATTCCTCCATTTCCCATTTTTGGTTTAAATTGTTATCTTAAAGTTCATCCACAAAAAAATCCACCCAAGCATACCCTAAAGTTGAGAAAGTTGGCATATAGAGAAGGCAATATTTTTAACCAACAAGTAAACTCAAAAATCTAATATGGCTTCCGCATGCATGACAAATGGTCACAGGTCCAACAGTCCAATTGCACTCATGGTTTAAAATCTTTAAAAAACTCATAAAGCTCAATAAGTTTTGTTCTCTAAACAATCTGAAAAAAATCCAGAGAACTACATTGTTGTTGGGTTACATCCTGACCAGTATTCAGTCTAGTCCATGACGGCAACTATGAGAAGAACCCAGTTTATTGTGATTTTGTTTTCAAACTGAACTCTTCAGGAGACATTGATTTAAAAACACAGAGAATGCACTTTTTCATAATTCTTGCAATATCCTGAAGAGAGATTCAGCAAGAAAACATTCTCCATGTGACCTCCTCCACTACCAGCAATAAACATACAAGACAAAGAAAACTGCAACTTGTTGGTATCCTGCATAATGTTCAGTTCCAAAGTTTGTTTAAAAGACGGAAACAAGACATAAAGTTATTCATTTGAGCCTCATTACGAAATTAATCGATGTGGACAAACAATGGCGCAATTCCATGTGTCGTGTTCTGTTGGAAAACCATTTGCATTCATGCCTATGGGGTTTGTTCCCATGATTAGTTAATGAATACCTCTGAACTGTTGCTGGTTTTCATGAAAAATCTGTAGATGTTCACAAAACTCCACATAACTCCTCTTAATTTTGTAAAACATTTTGATATCACAAGAAAAATGTGGGTTTTGCAAAACCTCTGTGAATCTCAAAAAAAACAATTTAGGATCTTGTCAAATTATGCCTTTTTTCTTTTTCTTTTTTCCTTCTATGGCTCATCAGGAGAATATTAAAAGCCAAAATAAATCGAATGTTTTTTTTTGTTTTTTCTAGCAGCAAATTTGTGTCATAATGATATTGTTAATTCCAAGAAAGAAAGTCTGGACTTTTGAAGTGGTAAAAGGCTAACTTGAACAAAGCTAATAAACCAAAGCAGAGTAAGACGTCTTCAAATCCCACCTCACAATGTGAAGTATTGTCGTTTAAGATCACTGTGCAGCTTGTCTCATTGGTTCTAAAATTCTGTTGCTCAACACAAACGAGTGTTTTAACTCTCATTTCTGCTTATGACTGAAGACAGGTTGAGATAAAAGCTTCGCTTGTGGGTTTGGTTTTTAGTGCTACCTTTGATCCTTCAGCCACAGTCTGCTTTAACTGAGCAGAGGCAAGTAAAGTTGCCGAGGTCTGACACTTAGTGAATAGCGGACATGGAGAATAACACTGTACAAGTCCCTCATTGAGGTTAGAATACATGTCGCCGTAGAGGGCAAATCAGCAAGGACAAAAAACAAAAACAGACAAAAGCAGGGAGAATTGTAAGTAGACATTCCACAGAAATAAACTGAGTCGTAAAGCACTTCATAGAATAAACTGGAATGTTTTTGGAACAAAAATGGGCTAAAATACCAAAAAAATAAACCTTTCAGAAAGCAATAAAAAAAAAAAAATAGTTTCCAACACCGATTTCTAAGCACATTGCTCAAAATAGACTTTGGTGAGACGCATATCTCACTAGTAGTATTTTTACCTTTGCTTCTGGGAAGTCATCCTGGACAGAAAACATTAAGCAATTCAGTTACATGCAGCTCACAAACTTTCCACAGACGGACTCTGAAAACCAGATTTTTAGACACATAAGTTCACAAAAGAAATAGAATTTAAAAATGCCAACACTTAACATACATTGTGCTCCAGACCCTCATCTTCTAACATCCTGCAACAGTTAAAGGAGAAGCTAGAATATGGCAGAAAACGATTATTAACCAGTGTTATTTTGGTGTCACATGTGCTTAGAGGGCTAGCTAGAGAAGCTAATGAGAACGAAAGAAAGATAGATATAGATAGATATAAATAGATAGAGATAGAGAGATAGATAGAGAAATAGAGAGATAGATAAAGAGATAGATAGATTCTCTTATAGAAACATTATATTTTATTGTTGCATCATGATTTATTGCCATGGTGTTTATTGTTTCTTTGACTTCGGACAGTTAGCTTCACACTTTTTTGTATTATTAGCATTTGTGTCTAAAAATTCTTTTTTTAAAACTGCCTCAAAGTTCAGTATCCTCCTACCAAATATTGTACAATGTTTTTTCTTCTCCTCACATCATTAGTCCAATTCTAATGTCTTCTGGTAAAGCACTCATAAGATATAGTTGTTTCTGTTGTGTATTACAAAGCTGTCAAACAATTCAAATATTCTGAAGACAAAAATACAATTAACCGTTTTGCCGTTTATGTTTATAGAAATGACTGGAGATAAAACAAATACTGAAGGAATTTTTAAATGTAAAGATGATTTGTTTAGTCATGGTGGCTAAAATTTTAAGATACCTCACACCATTCAAAACTCAATAAAATAAGATGTTGTCACGTGACCTATTCTAAGTGTAGAAATGCTTACCAACAGAAATGATAATAAAAGAAAAAAAAAATCTGAATTTTGTAATATGTTACTGCAGATTTTAGGATGTCTACTTTGAAGAATTTAGGTATACATAAATAAAGTATTTTTGAATTGAATTGAATAAAAATGTGCAACAAAAGCAAACAATGCTTAAAAATGAAGCATGTCTATTTGATAGTCTTAAACCAAACAATTTCTTTTTCCTTTGTTTTACATTACATTTAGTGTGAGGTATTCAGTATTTAACTAGTATATACTGATTAGTACTCTGCTCAACACTGCATCATTACAGCACAAATATACGAGCATGATGCTAACGGTAGTCTGATTAGCCGCTCTTTATACAGTTAGCATTAGCTTTACCAGCACAGATTCCTGCTAATATCATTTTTTAAAGTACTTATTACCAAAATAGAACTGTTTTTTACTTGAAAGTAAGGCAGTTTTAAGTATCATTCTCATAAAAAAATGTTTTACTGTAAAATTTGAGCTGTTTTAAATCAGCACATTGATAGAAGAAGAAGCATGAGTAGTACATTTAGCACACTGATTGTGTCTTTGCTAGCAAAATTCCTAGAAATGTAAAAATGCCCTCATTGCTGCCAAATCCAGACTTTCAATCTAAAATTCGGGGATGAATACCAGTTTTAAACCCCCAGATATATTTTAAAAACAGGTAGCTATTTTAAAGTTAAAATACATACAGCTGTTTTTTATAATGCCAATACATGAGCTAAAGGTTTTTCTTTTTTTTTTTTCACTGCCCATATTTATTACCTGCTTCATAAGCTACTGCATTACTGAAGAGCTATGTTCAACAGGTGCTATTAAAATATTGTTCGTACGGTTATAACAAACTTTTTGTGTACTTTTATTTTCAAATTACACAGAACATAACTGGGAACGGTTGTACCAGTCCTACCAGTACTTCAACTAGAACAAGTATGGACAATGTTACCCATCAACTGATTTAAAAAACACAAACATGAAATATGTTTGAGTTGGTTGTCAGAATTGTAGAACCAACACAAAAAACTTTGTAGAACCCTTTTGCTTACAAACTAACAGATAGTAAACAGGCTTTTTGTTGGGTTACTGATAAACAGCAATTGCTGCAGATGATAAGCTCTTCTACTTCCTTTCTTCCCTACTTTAAACTAGTGTTTTCTCTTTGGCGGGACAACCAACTGAATGCATGTTGGAACAGCGTAACGTAACCTTGGTAACAACAAACATTGTTAAAAATTTTTGTGAATTAGTCTTGCATGCAAAAGCAAGGAACAAGACAAAGCTGCAAGCACCTCCACGTATTACACACCCACAAATGTGAACCTAAGCGGATAGAAAACCAAAACCTATCTTTACCTTAGTGCATATCTCTCTCCAAAGGCTAAAACTCCTCTAAGCTGTTGGATATCTTTACTGTGGAGTACAACCCAGGATTCTCCTTCCTTTAACTGCTCTAAAATGTTTCTCCTTCTTTTAAAACTCTGCTAAAGTTACAGCAGAAGACAGAAACACTCAAAATAAGAGATAAAACGTATTCATCCTGGATCTACTGCAGCTTTTATCCTGCTACGCACTCCTCAAAGCTGGATGTCTAATCACCTAAAGTTTGACGTGGCTGATCCATGCATCCAACCACTGAACTGAAAATCTACGCAGACTCCAAGAAAGGCAGAGTTAGTTACAAGCGGAGCTAGAATAAAGATGATGCGGAGCTGATGCTCTGAGGCATCTCTATAGATTACGGAGAAACGCTAAACAGCAGTGCCAGTGAGACGGAGAGAAAGATAGAAAGACGGATGAAGGAACAGCTGGTTGCTGGAAAACCTACTGCTGCTAGAAAAAGCACAAGAAGGCCAGTCAAGGTAGAAAATGTGGAAAAACTTTCAGAGAAAGCAAGCGGAGAGGAAATAAAATCTGTCGGATCAAAACTGATGAGCAGGAATTTGTGCTGGCTTCATAGTAGCGGAGTACGAACGGGTAGGAACACACATTCAGACATGCACGTACATATTACACTGTGACGTAATTGCAAGTCTCAAAAAGCCTTGTTGGTGTCCGTCGCTGCCAGGCTAAGCACCGCGCTTTAACAGACCAACAGCTCTTCATCGTCTCGTCTCTTCCTGTTCTCCTCCGATGCGCCGCTCACGCTGTAATTCTCCCCATCTCTCTATTTTTTATTCCTAAAGTCTCGTGTTGTCCAGCGCCTCTCTCGTTGCAGTCCGTTTGGTGAAAGCAGAATTGCACAGAAGCACAGAAGAAGTAGAAGGAGGGCGTGGTTTGTCGTTTCTGCAAGTACAGGCTGTTTCACGGGTGTCTGGATCGGTCGAGAGGGAAGGAACGGGCTGCTGGCTGGAAGCTAGTGGGGCAGCGGGACCAGGATATCCACGTAGTTGATGGGGAAGAAGCCCGACTGGCCATTGATCATGCCCTCGTACCAGTTCTCGTCGATCTGATTGGTCAGAGTGATGATGTCGCCCTCCTTGAAGCCCAGCTCGCCCTCGTTCTCTGGCTCGAAGTCGTAGAGCGCTCGACAGCAGGGCTGGTCCATCGGTGCTGGGAGGTAAGGTCGACAGAACAGAAGCGGATCAGTGAGCTGCTGAGTATTCAGACCAACCAGACAGAGAGCAAAACTTATGAATGTGACACTAAATCCAGCTTTCAGACATTTTTCTTTTCTTTACAGTCAATCAAGTTATAGAACTAAGGATGTCTTCTCATCAGGATTTGGGAGGATTGGAATAACAAATGTTAAAATCAGTTAACTTGTTTCAAAAAATAATCAGAGTTTAACTTTCTCTATTTGATTATTGTGTTTTTTTTTACGTCGTATTTTGCTAATATGTCTCTGTGAATAGATGTCCTAGACCAGATGGTAGCCCAACACCTTTGCTCTCACAAGCAGACCGTTATGACTTCATCATAGGGTTCCACTTGTTTGGGAGTAAAATCATATACAACAGACACAGAGACGGAAAGGAAGGTGAGAAAGAAAGAGGGGATAAGAACAAAAGGGAGAGAGAAAGAGATGGAGACAAGAAAGAGAAAAAAAAAATAAAACAATACAGCAAAAATAGAGAATATATAAGATATACAGTAACTCCTGGGAGTCTGGTTCTACAGCTTTATGAAAGAAGAGGGAAAGAAAACAGAGAACACAACAACAGAAAAACAGACAACCAACAAGTAAACATTAGAAAAAGCTGTAAGAGCAGCAACTTATCCATGTCAAAATCTATGGCGATTATGTAATGTTATTCTGTCTATATTAAGAGATTTTTTGTTAATAGAAATGCATCTCATTGACGTTTTATCTCAAACTGGCAAAATTTGCTTAACTGATATAAGTTATGGCAACATATGTGCCACTTAGTTGTAAAGACTGTTAGTTCATCACATTTCTTTTTACTCCATCCTCATGCAAATTATTACACAAAACTTCCTATTAACATTAGCTTTGATTAAATGTTTTTTGGGTCACTTTAATGTAGACAAAGGCTGCTAGAAGTTTGAAAAACTCTTGTTTCTGCTCAATTTCAGGACAAAGTGGATTAAATCCAGCCTTTAAAAAGGCCAAAAATAATCAGCGGGATTAATTAGGTAGATCCAAGAACAGTCTCCTCTACCGCTTCGTTTAGATTCTTGCTATTCTGTGCAAGAAACTTATCAAAACTCTTCAAATTTTCACTTCTTCTTGTCGAGTTTTTTTTCCCAGGATCATAAACAATATTTCACACTTAGATTTCGTTCTCCTTACATTTTCTGAGAGATCCTTTTATTTTCAAGGTCTGGAAAGTAAAACAACATCTTTTGGATTTCAATGATTTTTTTACGTTTTATGAAACTAGATCTAATATTTAAAAAAGTTTATTTTACTTTTGAATTCCTGGATTTCTAATAGGAGATAAACAAACTTGATGTAATAAATAAGTAAATCCTTTGGGGGAAAAAATTAATTTGCAAGTTCAAATTTTACAAATCACCTCCTTTTTCAACGTTTTTAAATCAAAGAATTTTGAGGAAGCTCTTAGTTTCTTCTTTAATTCAAAAGCCCAGTGATACCAATATATAAACAATTTACTTTAATAATTACTGTATTTTTCTAATCTTTTCTACATGCCATCTGGTTCTTTTGTTACTTTTTCATACATTGCTTTTATTTTTCTGCTGTTATTACGAGTTAAATTGTATTATTTCGTTGTGAAATGTTCCTTCTCATATTGTTGTGTAGCTAATTTTCTGAAAAATATTCTAAATATAATAATTTATATAATAAAGTCTGAGAAAAAAAATCGTTAGTTCTCAGCATGATATGCAAGGAAGAAATAAATACCTTTTAAAAACCATCTTCCTACACAGCATTTGGAAGAAACGTTTGAACCTGAATGAAAATGTCTTGGGTTTAATCAAAGTAAAGGGTATGAGTCCGCCCCCTGCTGTCAGAACCTGGCACCTGCAGCCTCTGCTCTTAATTTAATTTAATTTGATTAGATAACTTAAGGCGACTAATTGGTGGCAAATTTACTATTTTCTTAAGGCTCCTTAAAAATCAACCAAAGTTAATAAAAACCCTGTTTAACAAATTGGTTTTATTTCTGTATAAATTCTAATTCAACGCTTTAAAATCAAAGAATGCAGATCGTTTCCATCCGTTGGTTTTTTTCTTGGGTTTCTACCATAAGAAATCCATATTTCATCACTGTTTTCCAGACATTCCTTGTCGAGCTGTTCTGGAACTGATTTTGGGTCTAAAGCTGCATAATAACAGCAGATATTTCCTACCTGGTGATTTTCCTGGGGACTTGGCTGAGTGGATTCCTCCATTGTGGCTCTCGCTGGGGGGCAGAAGCTCCAGAGTCATTTTGGGTTTCGGGGTATACTCCTTCCTGGGTTTACTGGACACCTCCTTTATCCTGAGGAGAGACAAAAAAGCCCCAAAACACGAGTTTGAGTCAAACAGGATGATGGATCTTTCCTGGCTTATGAGGTAGGAGGACGGATCGATACCTGTCCTCCATCTTGCTGGAGAGCTGTTGGAGGATTTCTGAAGAGCGGCTGTGGTACTCCAACTGGGCCTGGACCAGCGCTGCCAGCTGGCTCACCTGCTCTATCTGTAACACACACACACAGGCTGTTATCGCTCTCATGTTGGGCTGAGTCTGGTTTGGTTTCCTCACTGCTCTACTAAGAAAATACAGAACTGTGTGGAAATGTGGAGCTGACAGAGAAGTAAGCATCTAACAAATAAAAACGGTTCAAATGTTTGCTTAGGGTCTTTATTGTTGTTTAGAATTTAGACTTTTTAATAAGGTCTGTTTATTGTGCTGCTGTGATAACTACTTTCCTGTGTTTTTCATGGAAAATTGTGCAAAAAGAAAATAAATCAGAATTTTTTTGTTCTCATTAATTGGGAGTTAACATATTCAGCCTCGCTTAAGTTAATATAATTTTGCATAAAAAGGCAAGTTTCCTTAAAATCTTCAGAACATCTACAACAGAAATCGTGCTAAAATCTAATCTGTTGATGTCAGTGCATTTAAAATCGACAAAAAGTTGTCAAAATGCACCAGGAAGTGATTAAAAAAAGAAAAATTATATCAAAAACCAACAATGATTAATTAAAAAAAATAAATAAATAAATAAAAAGTACTAAAAGACATTGAATAAAAATTTAATAAAATAATAAGTAGAAAAATCTGTACAAACAAGCAAAGTTACTAAAAAATAGTAAAAAAATAAACAAAATGTAAAAAAATTAAAGAAAAATTACAAAGAATCAAACAAAATAATAATAATAAAATCACTGAAGCAAACAGGAGATGAAAATCAAACAACTCCGACTATATTTGTTATGAAAGGAATAAATGAAATAACATAATTAGGCACAATAAAAGCTAAATAAAAAAATAAGGAAAATGTTTGAAGTTTTAAACAATATTTGGTCAAGAAATCAAAAATATTATGAAAGTATAGATAATAAAAATCCACAGAGAAAACAAAAAATGTTCCCTTTAAAAGCATTTAATTAGTCTTTTATTATTTCAAATATAATTCAACTTTTAATTATATTATTATTTTAATTATATTTTTATTATAGTCTGATGGAAACAGATTTATATTAATCTGTTATGTTTTTTTTAATCTTTGTATAAATCTGGATTTTATCCACTCAGCATAGATTTGAATAATTTCTCTTACGTCGCTCTCCAGCAGGTTGAACATGCTCTGCTCAGCGATCTCTTTGCTCTCGTCGAACTTCTCCAGCGCCTGTTTGATCTCATCGTCCTGGACTTTCCCCTGACGCTTCTTCTTGTAGTCGAAGTCCAGGCGACGGCCCTCCATCTTCTTCAGATGATGCTGTGGAAGCAGAATAAATTCAAATAGGATGCTGGATAACATAATTTATTCTTCCCTTATGGAGCCTCTCTGCAGACATGGAGTCACCTGGATCTCCTTTAGATCTTTGTCGTGGAGGTTCTGCAGCGGGTCGATGAAGTTCTGTTTGACCTCCATGTCCAGAGCATCCTTCACCTCCCCGAGCTCTTTCATGGCCTCCCCAGCGTCAATCAGCGCCATTCCTGGAGGAAATGGAGAGGAGAGCAAATACAGAAGCTTTTTAGTCTCAGTTGGTCTCCGTTCAGGAAGATGTTCTAGAAATCTTTTGGTTCATTGATCTTGACCATGGAAGGCCTGTAGAGGGCGACATACAGCTCTCTAAAGACTTCATTGTTGCATGTCTGATTTTAGGATGAATTGATGAGAAAACATCAAAAACTAAATGAAAAAGGTTTAATACTGTTGTGATGTTTATAAATGACTAATTAAACATTTAGTTTCTACTAGAGCAAACGGGGAAACTTTTATTTTGAAAAAGTTCAGGAGAGAACAGAATGTGTTCCTCTTCACCACATGACCCTCTTAATTAAAAGTTCTCAAACTCCCAAAAAAAAAGCTTTTTACCACAATCGGTGAAACTAGGAAGGAAACTCGTCCTTTTTATGACTTTTTGAGGCCTTCAATATAGGAAGTTGTGCTTCTCAGGCCCAAAATAAAACACTTGTCATTCCTCAATCCTTGGGAACTGGTTCCCACTTACCAAAGCAGGACTCTTCTCCCAAGTCCCGTCCAAACTTCAACATGGCGTCTCCCAGAATGCTCTCAGCCTGTGGGTAACCGGGCCCCTTTTCCTGCCCGCGGATCTTTGACATGGTGTTGATCATACTCAGCTTGGCTCTGGATGCTGTGAGCGAGCAGAGGTTACGGTTATCAGCACCGACGGCCATGTTTCTGTCCTGCAGCAGCTGCGTGAGTGTTTATGATACCTGGGTTTGGCTGGAGGTACTCTGTGGTTTTGGTCATGATGTCGAGCACTGCTCTGCTGGTGATGTCCACCTTCTGCAGGAACCCAAGAGGCAGAAACAAGTTAACAAAGAACAGTAAGACTGTAGAGATCAAATGGTTTATTTCAGTATATCCTATCAGCCAGGGGGCCATATTGTGGTCATAGAGTTTATATATAATTTAAGATATACACCCTTCATATCGCTGTTTATTATTTTTATAAGCCTTGCAAACTGATATGAAATGTTTTTTCCCCCCAGGTAAAGTCAGCTGTAGCTGAAGGGTATCTTTTGTTGACTTTTTATCAGTTATGTAGAAAAGTTCATAAAAAAATACTGACATTTTTAATTATGTGTCTAAAAATAAAATGAAAGAAAAAAAACTAGTACTTAAACTAATGAAAAAAACTAAATGCAAACTTTATTGAAATAACAATAAGCAGCAACAAAAAATAAAATATATCAAACTCAATCCAAAAACTAGAACATAGTTTGAACAAATAAGACCAAACTAGAAAGACAATCTAAATACAGAATATGTTTATTTCTCTCCAACTGAAGTAAAAGCAGAGTTTTTAGTTTAGTGACATATTTCCTTTGACTTGATACATTTTAATGACGTATAAAAGACAAACAATGGATTCCTTGGTTACCTTTTCCATTTCTTTGAAGTCATCGTCTAGTTTGGTTCCTTCTGCTCCTCCAACTTTCTCGCTGACTTTCTGTAAGGAAAGACAGGCATAGAAAGAGAACCAGTAAATATCCTCTGAAGACTCCAATGCCTTCAAACCATCATAGGAGACAAAAAACAACAACAAAACCCCACAAAGCAGGCTGATGTTCTAAGTGTTTATGGGTGAAAACCAGCCAGAGCTGCAGCAGGATTAAAGCAAAGAGAAGAGAAGCTGCTGCTGGAAATAAAAGAGCTGATGTGTGAGACTACCTATGCGGAGAAAAGATAAAAACAGTAAACATTAGGCTGTTAGCATCACATCAAAGAGATCTGAGATTATTATAAGGCTTCTAGCCTTTAATGTTAGAGTTTGGTAATAAGATTACAGGGATTCAGCAATTATATCATAAAAACAGGAAAGAGAACTTTAATATAGTCTAAACATGTGATCAAAATCAGCCCCCGTCTCTTTCTGCCCTCTGGTACATGGTTACACACCATGTTCGAACTGAAAAGGGGAAGCAAGCATTCATTATGGAATCAGCTCCAGTCTGAGCTCAACATATCAGAACTAATCTCATTGGACTTATTTCAAACAGTTCTTAAAAACAGGCAACAAGACTCATTGTTTTTAAATTGTTTTATATCGTTTTACACTTGTGTATATATAATAATTAGCTTGATTTGAGCAGTTTAAATTCATCTCAATCCATCGGAGGCCGAGCTGCTGAGTTTCAGGCTTATCTGCTTTTCATCTCATCTTTCAAAGAAAATCCATTTTAAACAGAGGAATCGTTCACGTATTAAATGCCTCAATGAACAGCAGCAGTCGACGCTCATCCCTGGTTTTCCAACAGCTGCTAATCAACAGATAAATACACTCCAGATATGAAAAAGGGATTTTTCGCCCCCAACAAAAGCAAACGGAGAATCTGTTATTTATTTCAGCTAAGCTGTCCTTAAACGGAGACATTTCTGAACACTGTTATCGACCATGTTTTTATGTTTTCACTCCGCCCTGAGTAGATGATTTATATATATAAAATAAGAGTTAACTAATTTTCTCTGCATTTACATCACCTGTCTATATATCTTTTTAAAAGTCATCAGCAGTCGGTTTGGATAATTCCAGATTAAACTTTCACTTAATCAGATTAGAAAAAAAAGGTGATTTTTATATGAAAATTAAATATGAACCATCACTATGAAACCCTCACTGTGAAACAGCAACACATGGAGCATCTGTATGCATCATGGAGTCGCATTTAGGAAGTTATTATTACATATATATTGTCATTAGTACAATTATATAGAATCAAACTTGAATATATTGAATAAAAATGTTGAATATATTGAATGAAATTCTGAATATGTTGAATCAAATTACATTGAATGAAAGTTTGACCGTTTTCCTTATTGAAATGCTGGGAGAGGAAGAGGGCTGCCCTGAAAGAAATCTTTGAAAACCTCAGAGAACTAAAGCAATATGAGAAAGAAGAGTTGATCAACATTACTTCATGACTCAGAGTTTGATGAAGTAGGAAAGGGAGAAACAAATGAGATTTAATGACGCTGAGGGTAGTTTTTAAATCATTCAAATCACTTTTTCTACACAGAACTTAAAAGTTGCTAAATCACCTTTGAATTACATAAACGAGCCAGAATGGTTCTGACCATTATATTAAATTCAAATAAAGATGTCCATCCGTATGTAAAATATTGGCATAAATAACAGAATGAGCATAGAGTTTACACACCCCAAGGCTGCAGAGCTTTTATACCAATGATGCTGCTGGTTCATGACTCACAGAGATGGATTCATTTTATTCAGCTCAGTTGGTCACTGTGGAGCAGGAAGTACTGCAGAGTGACACCATTCGCTTTGTAATCGCTTCAGGTTGCACTGAAGGAGGAAGGAAAGGAGAGTGGGCCATGGGCCGCCCACGCTTCATTCACACTAACGACAGCAGTAAGCATGAGCATGAAGGCTCCACATGGCGCCGGCTGGAGACAGCTGGACTCAATACAACCAGACCAGTCACCATGACCTAAGCAAGAAATGATACTACTAGAAGAACAAAGATTTATTGATCAGTATCGCAGGATAGATTTGAATCCTGAATGTAAGATATTTTAAGAATCATCCATCGTTAATATCCCAAGGATTTCTGCAACAGTGCAAAGCCAGTCATATTTCCTGCAGCGTCTCAGAAAACCTTTTATGGTCCGTTTGTCCGATTTGGATCGTCTTCAATCATTGCCACACAGGTTGAGTCAGTTTTATCAGTCTAATAAAGTCACATACAATAATGCAGGTTTTGTTCTTCCCATTGCAGGACAATATGCCCGAAAATTTATATCACAATACATTTGTGAATTTCGGCCGATGCAGAAAATAAAAAAAAAAACTTCGAAAGACAGGCAAGAAGGCCTAGAACAAATGAATGTACAAACTTGGAATGAATATTTTGCAATGTTTATAAAAATCTTCCAACATTTAAGAAATATTAGCTTTGAAAAACAAAAACACATAAAACTACATGAAAACCTGGAACATCATTCAGTATATTATAGACGTTGATGTATATTGAAATATTGAAAATGTGGGTAAAAGTTATATCACCAATATTGAATTCAATCAGATCGGGATGTATATTGATGTTGAAATATATTTTTCCAGCTCTAGTTATTCCACTACTTTTACTGAACTAGAAACCCTGGAAAGGACCAGCACCAATGGAGGAAATATCACAGGTAAACACGTCAATACTGTTTCTAGGATAAATTCTTTTTAGAAATAAACAGTCCAATTATGAAATTTACAACGATGTGAAATCTAAGCAGGAAGGAAAAGTGTGAGGGACCAACAGATGGGGATGGAGTTACCATGGAGACAAGGATGTAAAATATTTCTGTAATGTTTCCAGGAAACAAACACTGAAACAAACCAATAAAAGTATTTTCCTCTGCCCGAACACTCAGCTGGCGTCCTGTGTGTGTGTTAAACCGTTACATAACTCAACCTCTCTCTGTGGTTTTCTTCGTTTACCATCCTTTGGTTAGAGGGTCATCTAAAGGGAGTTTGACTCGTTTTTACTGCAAATAATATATAAAATGGATTGATCAGTTGTTTGAAAAAAAAAACAGCCATAAGGAAAAGTTAAGGGCATCAGAAAGTAGCCAAAAGCTAATAATTTTAACCCAAACATTAAGGATTAAAGAAGTTTTAGAGTATTAGGTAGTACTGACACCTAGTGTTTCCAATAAGAACAGCACAGAAAACAGACCCCCGCCTTTGAGACTCCTGTGTAGGATGTTGACCAGGAGAGACGAGGATGTAGCTCGGCTAAATTCAAGTGAATATGATTCTGTTGTGGTAAGATGTTCTGCTAATCCTTCTGAAGGATGTTGAGGCTTCCTAGGGTTTGTTGAGACTCTTTTTGGTCCACACCTCTTGCTTGCTTCCTTGTTTGCAGGCTGTTCCTCTTTTTGTCAACATAAAATACCAAACAGTGAGCTCTGTTTTAGCCACGCTGGGAACTTTAATATGATTGGCTCAAGAACCAGGAAGTAAACTCAGGCTGCTAACTGCAGTAGTTTCACAACGTACCTGTAGGTTTGAAAGACAAAAAGAGGGAAAAAAAGAAAAACTTGAAATTTATATTTTGGGGGCGTGCAGGTGGTGCAGTGGTTAGCGCGCACGACCCATGTACGGAGGCCTTAGTCCTCGACGCGGTCGACCCAGGTTCGAATCCTGCTTGTGGTCCTTTCCCGCATGTCTCTCCCCCTCTCTCATACCCCCTTTCCTGTCAGCTTACGGTCAGAAAAACGAGCCACTAGTGCCGTAAAAAAAGCTCAAAAAAAAAAAAGAAATTTATATTTTGGGGATGTTACTTCCATCCCAGGAGACAAATCAGAATGATTTCGGTTAATTTTACAGCAAACTTCTTACGCATTACTCCTTTAAAGTAACTTGGATTCAAGCTTCTAGTCAGAGTCAAAATAATCCTAGATTACAGTAATGATGACCGTTTATTAGAGTAAAGCTACAGACGAATCCGAGTAAAGCTAATAGTTTATTTGAGTAAAGTTAATGACCACCTCTGTTCTGTGTAGCTAATACCAATTTAGAGTAAAGCTAATGGCTAATCTTGGTTAAAGTAGTAGAAACTCCGTAAACTGGCTAATCAGAGTAAAACTACTGGCTAATGCAAAGTGAAGCTAATAGCTAATCCAATCGGTATACCTATTAGCTCTTTATTGACCACAGTCAAAGCAAATAGCTAAATAAAGTGAAACTTAAGGCTAATTATAGTCAAACACTTATGGCCATGAACTACTGTGGAGCAGAAAAACAGACATTTACAGTGAACCTTGCTGCTATTTGGGATCATGAACCTAGCTAATAGTGAATGAGAATCAAGCTAACATCTATTAGGTAGATGGTTAATTTTTCTTACAATATATGCAAAACCAGAGTTATGTTCATGGCTAATCTGGAGTAGCAGCCAGAGAGTCAGATTACAGATAACTAGAGCTATGCATTGTGTTTTCTCTGTTGACCAAGCAGTTGGTATTTTGAATTGCTTCAGATTGCAGAAACATCTCATCAACCCAACTTTCCACACAGTGGAAGTTCCCGTTATTCAAGCAAGCACACAACTGGCTAACATATTATAGCAACAAGTGTGGGAAGGGGGACACTATTCTGCACCAAATACAACTTCACGGCATCCCAAATACAAATTACACACGTTAACTTCAATCAAATTGTGCAAAATCAACAAATGGTAATCTACCTGGTCTAAGATGGCTGTGTTCACATAAAACCTCAACTAAATACATTAAAGTCTGTGGCTGCAATGACATGGAATATAAAAAAGTTCAAAGAAGATAAAAAAGTAAACCAGCCGCCTTTTTAAAGAAGCAATAAAAGCCCTATCCCTCCTGCTCCACAGTTTCTTGCTCTTGTTATTTAGGACTCTCACTACCCCTGGTGTATTTTCTTTTCTATCTTCCCTCTCTTGCTCACTTGTCCTTTTATTTCTCATCTTACATCGACACTCTTTGCTGAGTCACTTCCACTGAGGCCTGCAGGAAAATCATCTTAATTACAACACTGTCGCAGCAAAGAGCTGTCAGCGGGGAAGCCAAATGTCAGAGGTCATGGCATCCGGACAACAGATGGAGGAGGTGGCCCGCTGCTCTCCAGCAGACATTAATCTTCAGAGTAGAATTAGGCTATCAAGAACAGAGCTTGGCAGCTGGAGTTGGTTCATCTATCAGCTTGAGCGGCAGCCAAAAGCACCCAGACGCTATCTTCAACTAGAGAAAGGGCTGAATTGATGGACAGTTTAGGCATTTAACCACAGACTGATATATCTCCCTTAGGTTGTTACAGTGTTTGAACAACTGGGCATGTTAGGGTTTTTGGCTTTGGGCTGCAAACTCTTAACATTTCTTCAGTGAGGAACAACAGTTTTAATCAAATTACTTCTATAAAATATTATAACTGAAGTATTTTTTTTGTTTGTTTCATTTAATCAGAATCTCTCCGAGGCTTGTTTCTTATCAACCCTTCAAACAAAGAAAACAATAGTTTAAAAATATGGTGCTTTTCAGCAAAGCCGGATACTTCAGCAGTCTTCAGACTTCGTTAGTCTTCATCAGTTAGAAAAAGAGCTTTTCACCTTTTTATCCAAACCTGAAGTTAAAGCAGACATTTAAAGTTCTGTATCTCAGACGAAGAAGATCAGACAAGGACCGAAGTCAACTGTCAAACAGAGAGAGGAAGATGTAAGGTAGGTAAAGAAACCTTTAAAGCACTACAATTTCAGCCATTCAGCCATACCAACCATTTGTGAACCATGCAGTGGAAAAGCCTAGTCTGCCGTAAGATCACATGTGGAAATGTGGGACATTAACTCCACATCACAGAGACTACAACTAGGACTGTGTACTTTGGTCAGATAAGAGTCAGACTGAGATTTTTACGACGAGGGCAGGTATGTGGAAAATGAGTACATCTGTACTGTTGAGTAAGGTGGAGGATGTGGTAATGAGGGCCATCATTAACTCTTTGATACCTGAAATAGAAAATCTGTTGAGTACTAAGGTTACCGTTCTGGATTTGAAGCCTTTATCTTCAATCTTTCTACATCTAGTTTGCACATTCTTCATTTGCATGCTGGCTATTTGTTCGGTACTCTTGCTTCCTCCCAAAGACCAAACACATGACCTTCCTTATGTTTGCACGTTACCCTACAATGGACTGGCAATCTCTCTAAGGCGTAAATGACCGCTGTATTTGGAATCCCCCCCTCATCACCCACCAACGTAAAGGGGGTATAGACAATGGATGGATGGATGTTGGACTCAACGAGTCTTTCGGTGAGATATTAACACCAAACATTGCATCAGAAGCAAAGAGAAGGTTCTGGAGACACTAATTTAATGGCATTTCAGGTCTTCCAGTGTATATTTTAAGTAGGATGAACTTTACAGCCAACTACCTACAGATGTTGACATATTTACCCAGAAAACAGAAATTCCCCAAGAAGATTATGGTGAATTAATTGTATAAATTAAGCTATAATGTGGGCATGTCCAACAGATGTCCGCATTGAGTTCGTATCAAGTATGTGCAAATGTCTATGGAGTCACTTAAGGTCCGACTCTGTGGAATCCTTTAGATTGGTTCTTGCCTTGTGAAAAGTGGCAAAAGACTGAGTGTCTTCCCATTTGGCAAAAAAATGAATTGGCCAAAGTACTGAGAAGGGCTACAGATAAAAGCTGAACTTCTTTACCTTGTTGAGTAAATGTAATCAGCTTATAGTCTGGATTTTCTACAATTGTCAGTGTGGTTTTGTTATAAACTTTCTTTCAGCTTCTTCAACAGTTTGGTGGCTGAACTGTGAGAACTTCCCTGGTGTTCTGCACTCTGAGCTCCAGAGACATAGGACTTGACCAGAAAGAACTTCCTGCCTCCATGAAGAAAAGAGCTAATTACTTTCTTCTTGTGGAGTATGCACACGTCTAAAGGCCACTAAAACAGACCATCATAATTAGATTCTGGTGCCTTGGATGCAAGTTTAAGATGAAATGTGCCGATTTGAAAAATAATCTTGATGGACTCAGAGCCTTCGGAGCTCTAAGAGGTAAAGCAGAAAGCAAATGTTAGAAAAAAAGCAAAACAAAACAAGTTATTTTCTAATACGTCATAAATGTCTATAAAGAGTAATGACTGAGAAGCTCTTTAAATATCACAGACAGGCTCTAAGCAGAAGCAGTTAAAAAAACAAAGAAAACCATCATTCTAATTTCCCAAATGTGAGGTAAAAAGCATCCAGAGCAGTTTAGTCATCCAATAAATGTCCTGTTGTAAAGCTAATTCTAATTTATTAGAACAGGGAAATATTTACAGCCTGTGATTCATTTTAAACAGCTGCAGTTTCGGATAACAGTTTACAGCTTAATCGTTTTCAACTGTCTTTTTCTTCCCATCTGGAATGATTTTGTTGCCCATAATGTCAATTCCTTTGTGTTACAGCCAGGTTTCACAGTCTGCTCCATTTATTTCAACAGCAGGAGGGACGGTTGCATCATCGTTTATTCAAGAAAAATGTGCAGTCTTTCTCGGTTAGATGAGCAACCAAAAACCTGAACAGCTACAGCTTTAATTAGCCGAGAAAATATGATTTGTCTACTGGATAGCTACTCCTCAGAGGGAAAACGTGAGACCCAGCAGCCACTCAATTACCCGGCTGAGAGAGAACGGAGCGCAGGCTCGGCTGATGGACTCGGCAGTAAATCAGACTGAAAGATTTTAGTGTTTAAACAAAGAGAAGCCAGGGAGGGTTTGAGTTTTAGATTTTATGACATTTTGGGTTAAAAACAAATCTATAGAAAAGGGATAAACGGACATCTACAGAGACGGAAATGGAAACAACATAAAAATGAACCTTTTCCACGTTGTTCAACCAGCATTTCCATAGGCAGAGCCTGAATCTGAGTGTTATATTTAAAGAAGGACAGGATTGTGTCACATTCTGGATGATTATACACTGCGATGATTAATCGTTAGCATTTATTTTCTTTGAAAGGTGGTAGGTGGAGATTGCTGGAAAAAGTGACGTATGGCAGGTTTTACAGAGAGAAAAGATAAAAAAGGATGTTCTGTAAAATTCATTTAAGGTAGGAAAAAAGAACTAAAATATCAGCTTGAGTAAAATATACGACATCCTGCCTAGCTTTCACAAAGCTCTGGAAATGGTCCAGAAAACCTCCTCCTTATTATGAAACACGGTGGTGACAGCATCATGCTGTGGGTGTATGTTCTTCTGCAGGGTAGAGTTGATTGGAACACAGATGGAGCTAATTATGGACACTACTGGATGAAAAGCTGAAATTCATCTGTCAGTGGGACAATTCAAAACCTAAAACCAAAGGTTCAGATGAGATTTACCTTTCACCTCTTAGAAAAGCCCAGTTGGATTTTAGTCTCTTGCAGAAATCGGTAGAGTACCTGGAGAATGTACGAGTAGCACTATGTTAACTTTTCTTTTACTTAAGTAAAAATAGAAAGTAGTCTAAGAAATAATAAACATACTATGTAAAATGGCAACTCAAGTACAGCCTAATGGTTGACAGGCAGCATCTGATTTAATGTTTAAAACTAGAAAAGCACTCAGAGAGCGCAGACCTCCAAACAGCTAATTTTGCCCCATATTGTGTCTTACAGCTATAGATAAAACTTGCACACAATCTGGATTAGAACCAAATGTTATAATCTGATTAATTAATCAGTTGTTCCTTGGCATGATGCACACCAATGGTAAAATCAAAATCCATTAATAAGTTTTCA
Source organism: Jordanella pulchra (assembly GCA_034780135.1). Classification (NCBI taxonomy): domain Eukaryota; kingdom Metazoa; phylum Chordata; class Actinopteri; order Cyprinodontiformes; family Cyprinodontidae; genus Jordanella; species Jordanella pulchra. The sequence continues at coordinate 2,247 of JAUZNJ010018790.1, read as the reverse complement.
ACCAATCCTGCTAACAAATCAACAACTCTCCTTTCCTGAGTTTTTGTCTTTGGTAAAATACATCTGGACTTTTTGAGTGTGAAGCTGAGGATGTCAATAGTTATTGCTGCTACCCCCTGGTTTACTAAAATAAAAATGTGATTAAAATAAGACCATAACCTTTCAACTTATCCTGTACACAGAATGATGGGCAGACAAAACACACAACCCCCCCTAAAAACATAACATGCTATAAATAATGGAGTAATCAGACAAGAATAATGTGCAAATTCGGGTATTTCAAAGTAAAATAAAACAAATAAATATGAATTTAAAAAGGATTCTAAAATAACAAATATGAGCATAAAAACTGTATTTTTTTAAATAAAATTCTGAAACCAGTCTTTACAGAAAGCAATGATTAAAAGCCAGGAAAGGATAAAACCTTCCAGCTGGCGCGGTGTTGGCACAGGCTTTGGTCCTCGACATGGCCGTCGCTGGTTCGAATCTCTGCCTGATAACCTTTGCCACATAACTTCTGCTCTCTCTACTCCTGTTTCCTGTTTGCCTTTTTACAAAAAGGAAGGCCACTAGAGCCTAAAAAAAGAGAGTGAGAAAAAAAAAAACTTCCTGCTATAATATCACCTGTTTGCTGTATTTTCACAGAAACTCAAGTCAAACTTGACTAAAGTAAGAGAAGTAATACTCTCCCTTAAATATTATTTTTGTAGAAAGTATTTTTTTTTTTACTAAAGTAATATTTCATTTACTTCAGTCAAAGGCAACTGATGAAATATACCGCCTCGGATAGTAGCACAAAGAGCAGTGCTTAGAAAAGAAAACAAAAAAACTCACGAACCAACGGAAGACTAGGAATATTTATTACAATAGAAAAGCTATTTAGCTTTGGCGGCTTGATATATTTGGTCTGAAAGTCAAAGTCAGGATCTTTTCCAGTCAGATTATAATAATCGTCATGGTTTGGATTATATATACATGCTGGAGTTACCTAAACAAGATTAAATGCAAATACATATGATCTGTGGGAAAGGTCCAAGCATGGAGGATTATTTCTGCCCAGTGCATTTAATCTTCTGCAGCATGTGTTTTAATATACAAGCACTTAAACTGATCGTCCTTCTGCTGTTTGAAGCCAGGAAGAGAAAGTGGATTCAGAGAGAGGAGGCGTGAGGCAGGAGTGAAAAACCAGCCTCTGACAGAGAGATTCAAAATAACACTGTGGGAGCGTTTTAGGTTTGCAGAGTCATTTTACCTCCCATTGTTCCTGTGCTTCTGTTATCTGTAACTAAACTCATCCTAAAACCTCCACCGACTGAAATCAGAACCTGAACACTGGATATCTGATCAACCAGACGGGAGGGATTGATCTGAAAACGGCTTTAATCCAGACATGACAGGAAAAGATCAGGACTCTAAAGAGCTGCAAGAAAAGACTGAGGGGGTGGAGAAGAAAAGCAGGAAGAAAAGATGAGAGGAGAAAAAGAGGGATGGATGAGAAGCAAGCAGGAGACAAAAATGATGATTTAGAGAGGAGAAGATCCAGGGAGATGACAGGGATGGTGAAACCTCCTGTTTGTAAACAGCCTCATCTGTTGCATCATAGTTTTCCTGCAGGCTTCGGTGCTCCACAGACTCGTTTTTACCCCCCCCCAGAGACCACAGGGATCCCTGCAGAAGGTTCCTGACCAGCTGCAGAGCAGCAGCCTGAAAACATCTCCAACACTTCAGCTGGATTATCAAAAAAAAACCTCAACAGCAGAAGAACAACTACAGCGCATCAGTGTACGTCACAGATTAGAGCTTTCATCACAGTTAGGAGGATGTTTAGATCAAAACACAGCAAACAGCAACAAGAGGGAAGTTTTACAGATTGTAGCTGAGTCGACCATATCCTGCTGCATTAGTCTGGCGCGTCATACAGCTGTTACATAAATTATAAGGAGAAAAATGCAAACAACCTCAATTAAAATGGCTCTAAATCTAGAAAAGTTGCAGCACTTTAAAGTTTTAAAGCGTTAAACTGAAGATTCAGCAGATTTTTCTTTTCTGCACAATTTAAGAAAGGAACGACGGAAGGATCCTTTAAAATTAATTATCTGTGATTTCTACAGAACTTTTTGATGCTTTAAAAAAATAGGAATTTAAAGAGATAACTATTTTGTACAAGTTCTTCTGGATGGATGGATGGATGGATGGATGGATGGATGGATGGATGGATGGATGGATGGATGGATGGATGGATGGATG
>JAUZNJ010018779.1:0-17299 GCA_034780135.1 Jordanella pulchra | reverse complement strand
TGTGGGTGGGTGTTTCTTCTGAGTCTAGGTTAAAGGCATCTTCAGGATTTACATTTTTTCTTCACATTCTTTCAAGCGGTTTCCTGTAAAAAAGAAAAACGTGTTAGACATAGATTGCAAAACTATTATGTTTGAAAATAATTTGAATAAAATAGAAATAACATAGATAGGTGGAGATATCCAGCTGTATCACAGGTAAAGAAAATATGAAAATGAACCCAAACACCTACAAACCAGACAAAGAAAAACCAGAAAGCAAAGGAAATACCACATAAAGGTGAACTGTTCAGTGATTAAATACTCAGATTATATGAAAAATATTCTAGGTAAACAAACAAACAAACAAACAAACAAAAAAACAGCAGCCCATTTACAGAAAACAACAATAGCTGTGCATATAACAGCATGGATGTAAAAAAAAAAACTAGCAGGTCAAAACTGTGCAAATGACGACATTAATGTACAGAAATCAAGATGCACCAGTAATTTTTTCTTATTTTATTCATTACAGTTAGAAATAAGAAAAGGACTCAAAATATCTATTATTCCTCCTTTTTTGCCACAAATATTCACTGCGAGGAGAGCCATGGCTTTAAAACTGGATATTTATCATTTTAAAACAAGGACAAAATGATGAGTTGACATCTTAATCTGTTGACCTTAAAGGGCTTTAGGACTCATTTCTACCTTAGACTATGCTACTAATTCAATGTGGAATATCCCCGCAGTCACCAGGTCTTAATGTAGAGATTATATGGAGAATTTCTCTATATTATATTAGAGTCGTAAAAAAGTCCATTTTTTCTACATCTTATTTTCTAAGGCGTTGTTTGTTACTGTTACTAAGGATCTAGTGTACTCCATAAAGACTCTAGATCCTTACCCTAACTGTGATATTTCCTAATCCAACAAGCTCCTTTAGATGCAGAGGTTTAAAGCTCAAAGGGAAAAACCTACCAGTCTGAAGGTCTGCTCAGCCTTGCTGTTACCTGCTCAGAGTTTTGCTCTCTCTTGCTACCTCAGTGCCTCATTAAAACGGACTCATTCCAACATTTTATCAAATAAAATGCGCTTCAGTTCTGTGTTTTCAGCAAATCTATTTCAAACATCTAACCAAATGCTGTTTGGAAAAACATTGTTTTTTTTAGTTCTGATGTTGAATTAAACTTATATTAAATCCATTCAATCATCATTTTAAGACAATGAGCAAAACTAATAACAATCAAAATGTGTCTTTTTTTTCTTTTTGTACCTTTCTGAGGTGAAGGAGCCCATTGACAGAGAAGCGATGGCAGTGACTGCCTCGCTGTCCGAGTCTCTCCTGAGTCTCTGCGCCTGCAGATAGGACATATCCACTGTGGCGGCTGAATCCCTCACGCTCTGCCAGAACTCACCTGAGAGGGAAGGAAAAAAACAGAAGAGAATGAAAACAAGACAGGAAAAAAAAAAGATGAATGGCCTCAGTCTTGGATTTGTTCCTGTTTTCATCCTGAACTGCTCCTTGAGGGGACGAGCCTGAACTACCCAACAGTACAGCTTGGTGTTTGATCCACTAGATGTAGATGTTTGATGCGAATATAAGCAAAGGTTTCGGAATAAACAGCCCCTGGTCCAAATATCCGTTTTGATAATTTCGGAAATGTAAACTCAGATCCAGTCTGTTCTCTAAGGGCTCACACAATGTCACACGATGGAGGAAAATACAGAATAACAAAAATATCAGTGACTGTACCTTTGTTCCTCTATAAGTGCGTGTGTTCTGGCTCAGCATTAACCTACATTTACTTCACCCCAGGCCTGAATTATGGGCTTAACATTCCTGTGGCTATTCAAATATTTTTAATTAATCTAATTTGGTTGGGATAACATTTGTGTGCAATCAGGAGGGGATGTTGCGAAGGTCGTGTGCCAGAGAAGTGTTTGAAGATAATTGGAGCCAGGGTAGCTGTGTGTGTGTGTGTGTTTTGTGGGGTGCATGGAGGGATGGAAGACAGGGCTGGAAGGGAGGAGAGGTGATCAGAGAGCAGAAGAAAACTGCACGAAAAGTGTTGAATAGAGTGAAAAGAAGATTTCTAGGAGTTATTAAGAAGAGAGACACCATTAAGACACACTGGTGGGTCAAAAGTAGGCAGGAAAACAGTATGAATTTCAAAAACATTATGATTGAGCTTTATTATGAACGGTGACTTAAATCCCTTTCTCTATAAGGTGTTTATAGGGACCATATTAATAATTTATTAGCAAGTAATTTAGACAGAAACCTCATTCATCATCAAAGACTATGAAGAATATGGCCAGAATAAATCGTCTTCTGTTGATCCAAGCTTTTTAAAGGCCCTTCCAGCCAACGGAGGGAAATTTATCTTCAACTCCTATTTATTGTGACAGTTGTACAAAATATCCGCGAGACTTGGAGTTTCTTTGTTTGTGTGCCCTAGACTCATTACAACAGAAATTACTCAATTAGTGCTGCAAACTCTGCAGCTGTACATGCAGGGCCTTGCAAAAGTATTCATATTTTTTAGATTTGTCACTTTGCAACCACAGACTTCCATTTAATGTTGTTTGGATCATGTGTGAGACACTAGCTGAAGGTGAATGATACGTGGCTTGAACATTTTCCTAAGGAGGAAAAAATATATATTGACTCCTCCAAAATTCAATACTGTATGTTTCTACAATTACATCTGCAATTGCTGGTGGGTGTTTGTCTATCAGATTGGGATGTTTTCAGGCAAAGGTTCTGATAATATTGTCTTACTAGAGCATCGTTGAGTAGCAACATTAGTTGGGAGTCTGTTCTTGTCCTAAATATTTGTTTTTATTTAAATACAAGGTTCGATTTTTTCAATAGAAATATTAGATTTTGCAGTAAACCTGATGTTTTCTCACCCTGAATCTGCACGATTCTTTGCAGAGAGCGCACAGCGTTCTCACAGGGCTTTTGATCCAAGAGCGACTGGGACAGAGGCTCCACCTGAGACACAGCACACAGTTAGCGATCTGATGACAGCACACACGGCGTTCTTCCGTGAAACGAGAGATGACACATCTTACCTCCATGCCGAGCAAGGCGCTGACACAGGCTTCAGAAGCATCGCAGATGGCTTTGAGGTTGTGGCCCCCCTCTAGAGCGAGAACGACCCTGCCCCCCGCTAGTGACATCAGCTGACGAGTCAAGAAGCCAAAAACTGGTAAAGATCAAAAAGAAAAACACTGATTGGTTGAAAATGACGTAAAAGCTTCACCTTCTAGTACAAACTGGTGATTTTCATAATTTTCATGATTATGTCAACATGACAGATGTGTGTAAGGAGGGTTGATGAGAAAAAAGTAAGACACCGGATGAATGATTGGATTAAAGTGTTTACATAACCTCAGACTTATCTACAGTGTTAGCTGTTTGTGAGTAAGAATCTGGCTGCTCCTTACGCTTGGCTGAGACCGTGTAACCTCCCAATGAGGGTGGGTGCCCCTCGACAGCATCGAAGCCGGCGGAGACCAGGACCACATCAGGGGAAAACTCGTGGGCGATGGGCATGACCACAGCCCTGAGGACAAACAGGGAAAACAGAGATCTGTTGAACCGAACCCTGCATGTTGGACAGCTCTGACTCTGAGGGAAGCTCATGTTCACCAATTCAGCAGGTGTTCAGGAGAGCTATTAGGGGTAAATAAAATATAACGATGTGTATAGAGATGAAGTCCTAATGTGACTGGAATCATTTCAGAGCAGGATAAAAAAAATCTCACATCTCAAATGCCAGCATTGCAAAAATAAAAACATAGGGTGGGAGAAGTGATAAATTTCCAATAACATCCTTTCAGTGGAGGCCTTTTCTAGACTGTTAACTGTATGAATTCACTGGACCGAACACACCCTTCCATTCTAAAATGATGAAAAGAAAAAATATCAAAGGCAAAGCTTCAAGTGCTTGATCTCAGTTTGTGATCAACTGTTGGAAGGCAGCCAACTCTAAGAGGTAGAGCGCCTCCCAGGTGTGAATGTGTGCAACTGTTTGAACGCCAAGCAGAATAGTGACGATATGAAGGAGCTGGAAAAACAAATAAGAGCAAAGATCTGAATTTAGACAGGCGTAAAACAAAACTGATAAATGCTCTGCATCCTTTCTGGGATATTGTGCACTCTACTGAGCAGATAATGTTTTCGAGGCTTCATACTCTCCATCTTCCTTCTTCTGTTCTCCTGCTGCCAGTTATTTAGCAAAAGCGCACGGCCCTTGCCGTGTTTGATTCCTTCTTATTCGCTCTTTTTCTCTCAGCGGCAGTTCAAAGGCATTTGTGTGCGTCTGGTTCCTATTAGGAGCTCGTCCCTCTTCTCACGTCACTGACAGCCAGCCATCTGGGATCCATTGGGCCTAATTACGCCGCCTTTGGATTCCCTAACAATACACCCCCCACTTCTTCTCCTCTCTTCAGCTGTGTTTCCCTTCCCTTCATAAGCTCATTGTTTGTCAGTTACCGGTTGGAAATGAAAGTTGCCTGTGCTACCTGCGCTTGGACGCACCTTCCTGTAGATCCCGACCATTTTTAATCACATCATGGTTTCTTAATCTCAGTGATGGTGAGCTCTCGGCTGATTGTAAAGGAGTACCAACCACAGTATTTCTTCCACTAATACACACCCCAAAACAGACGCAGATCCTCAACAGCAACGTTTTGTTTTTTTCCATCTAAAAGAGACACACACAGTCTAAAACACCCTGTCATCCAAATGATGTATTCATATCGAGCCACAGAACTGGCAAATGATTAAAGAGGCTTAACTGCATTAAGGTCAGATCATGATGCATCCTTTCTTTCTAACGCTACACCATGCTTTACATCACTAATAACACCCTTAGGTAATACAAAGGTGATGGTCGACTCTTTTTAACATTGGTCAGTTTAAGTAATACAAAAAAACCCTCCTTGAACCCAAAATATTATGTGACAAAGGTCCTGGACCACCAGCTCACTTCTCCTTTAGACAGCTTTTGCATGATGTAAGTTTCATGTCGAAAGCACAATACAGTAAAGAACTATGCTGTGGTTAACTGAGGAAGTTTTACACATGAAAGCTCCTGCAATTTCCTAAACAGGGTGAAAAATACTAAAGCCAGACGCCTGCTCAGGAACAGGACCGGGTGCCTCTTAATCGGGATCCAGAACTCCAGTAAACACTGGGCATAGTGTTTTCAAGACATCCTATTGAGTCGATGGGATTTTACCAGTATGGGTTAGCTCGTTAGCATCTTTCCTGCGACGAGGGGCCCACCCACTGTGTCTGAAGCAAGCACCATGAAGAGCTCGCATAGCGTTTTATTCATCTGGTGGCAAGCCAGTGCTGCTGACAGATGCATTCTGTGTTCATTACAGCGCAGCGTACCACCAAACCGCATCCATTTGGGACTAAAGGCTTGAATGAAGTGAAGAATTTGTTTGGAGAAAAGGTGCGTTTGTTTAGCACCTGGCTGTAAAGTTTAGCATTTAACTTGTCCATAACCACTTTTTGCCTGTATTGGCGTCAATCCAACAGGTTTAAACAGGTTCTGCATTGTCTTTGAGTACTACTAAAAGTTCCATTTTAAGCCATATAAACAAAATATATGTTCAGCGTTATGGGTTTAGGGACCACCACCACAAAGAGGGCGTGGTTTGCATTTATAACCTTTTTTCATTATAGTTATGTTCTTTCAACAAGTCTTTAAACCAAACATTACCACCAACTATATGTAGCCTGTATGGAAACAGTGCATATTGTCTTAAAAAACTATTAAAACTCCAAGGAGTGTTTTCATATTTTATCACATCACAACTAACAACAATTGAAGCATCTTACACGAATCTAATGTACAAAAAGTGTTAAAAATTGTGAAGTGAAAGAAAAAAATGAATAGTGGTTTATTTAATTTTCTTCTTAAAAAAATTAAAAAACGAATGTGCAAAATGTGACCTTTGCTCATATGTTCAAAATATGAACCCAGCCTCATTCAGAATGAGGGTTAAACTGTTTCTAAATATCAGCTTCCAAGCTATGCTGAACAGCCTCAATTGGAAGTGATTTTGAACTTTGAGCGTTTTTTTTTCGTGACAATGCTGTCTGAACCTTTTCATGCTAGCTCTGGCAGTATGCTGTTGTCTGGAAGGTAAACTACCACTCCAGCTTTAAAGCTTTTTCAGCTTTTTAAAAAGGTTTTCTTCCAGGATTGTCCTGTGTTTAGCTCCGCCCATCTTCCTGCAGCATGAGGCAGTGAGCTGGGTTTCCACCACACATCATCTGTTGCTGTAAAGCTACATTTAACCAGATCATCTTCTTCAGAGTGTTTCCTGTATACAGCATCTTTAACGTTTGTATACTGACATTTTCAGATGATAGTTTTTACTCTGACCTGAGCAATTTTTAAAGCTTGGGATGTTTTGTAACCAAGTATCATTTTAAACCTCTCTGTAATGTTGTGATTCTTTGGCCTTTATGATGCTGTTTGAACAAACCTTTGAGGCCAGGTCAGAAAGCATCTATATATTTATACTGAGAATCTACCTGATCCAGATTGATTGTTATTTATTTGGAATAAAGGGACTCGTTTGAGCAACTAGATAACCTAATGTTCTTTGGAGATTTTAAATAGGTCAAAATGTAAGACAGATTTTTATTTATTTGATTTTCTACAGCAGCAGAGATGTAGCATCATTTCAGTATTTGGTATTTAAAACAATGCTATCATAAATATTAAATAATATTAAATAATTTCCATCCATACTTCTTCTCCCATAAAGCCTTATCTGTATTTTTACTAATGAAACAGAACTTTATTTAAAATTTTAAGTCAAGCTTTGTAAGAAAAAAATCAAAGCTATAGATTAAACATTCAAATGAAGACAAAAAAGTCAGACAATAAAGAAAATGGTTTAAAAAAAAAGCACATTTATAGTGCCCAGTAAAATTTTTAGTTTTGACCTCATCAAACATTTTTAAAACCCTGGCTTTATATCTTCTACTGAGTCCCTATTTCTCAAACAAAACAGTTCTGTTTTAACTTTATAAAATCTCAGAGAGATAAGGAGGATGTGTAAAGAAATAGCCGCGTATTGCAGGGTCATTATATATTAGAATAAATATAAACGCCTTATAAATAAACAAATATTTTAAAACAGTTATCTAAAGTTTTATAACTGATTTAAAATAGCTTGTGACTAATATAACATGCATGAGTTTATGTTACTGGCCAAAAACGAAAAAAAAAATAAAAAAACCATAATCAATGGCAAGCAGAAAAAAAAAACTGTATTTATTTACCTGAATGCAGCCAAGTATTCTGCATCACCCATTGGAGGGTCCAGACCCCCTGTCCATCCCACATTGACATTGAAACCCTTGCCTGCACCTGCACCGACCTGCATCAGATCAAACCAGAAAACAAAGGGGTTAAACAGAGATAGAAAAAAACCGTCTGAGAAATTTAAGTAAATAACACTTAGTGAAAGTTGAGAAATTCCACGACAATGACTGATTTGTGTCAAAACATTCTCAAAAATCTGCATTGCTGTTGCAAAACTTCATATTGCAGCAACAGCGGGGAAGGCACTGCATCTCTTTAAGGCAACACCAGGGAGTGATTATGATTCCTAAATGAAATACGGATGGCTGTTAATTCAACACCCCCGTCCCTCCATCCTGATTTCTATACAATTTGTCAATAGGCCTTTATAAATCACTGAGCCAGAACAGAGCTACAGTGTTTATAGTTCCCAAGCTTTAGGTTGCAAACTTAAACGGACTAAGTGCTGACTGATCAACAAAAAGAAAAAAAATCTATTCAAATGAATGATAAACTTTAAACCATCTTCATGAACTAAAAGGTTAATAACTGCTCATATTAAGGTAAACACTTGATTCTATTTAACACAATGAGTCTTCCATGTTTAAAATGCGACGGATCGAAAGTGCCAGGTGGAGTAGATGGAGCTTCTCTCAGGATGACCTCGAATACTCAGGGCAGAAAGTCAACGGAGGCCTGGATCTTGGAAACAAGTTAAGGATTCCTGTCTCTCTCTCTCTTTGTAGTCCTTCTAGAAGCCATTTAGCTGTTCCCAAAACCCTTCACCATCAGTCAATGTGTCAGTTTGAGGAGAAATGGAGGAGGTTGATTGACACCCTCTTGGCAACAACGTGTGGTAATTTCCTTTGTGTTTGTGTGTGCATGTGTGTGTGTGAGAAAGGGAGTGAGATTATGGGTGTGAGAGGATGCTTGAAAGAGAAAGAATGCTGATGAGCGTCTGTCTCCGTTCTTCTCTCAGTGGACGGGATGTTCGCAGGGCAAACGAAAAACACATGAGGCCTCCTGGCCTCTGCCAACTGTTAATATACCCGCATGCATGTGCTTGTGTGCACAGTTCGGAAACACAAGCACACTCACGTAAACCAAACATACCATTTTCTGCCATAGCTCCGAGTGAATTGCACTCTTCTTTGTCTTCTTTCTCCCTTTCATCTTCCAGGACTCACTGGACCGAATTAGACCTCAACTGTTTCTTTTTTTTTCTTGTGAGCTATTCTGCGCTCTGTTATGACGATGACATCACACCCCTACCCCATGGTGAGATATATACCTACACGGGGGACACAGAGACTCCAGAGGTTTACCACACCGCTCAACAGAGGTTGAGAGTCCACCTCAGGCAAAGCCACATCCAAGCCAACAAAGCATTTTTATGTGCCGCTCCTCGTGAGATTTTATGGGAAAACACTGAGTATTATTGTGGGGGAGGATGGCAGAGCGAGAGGAGGGAATGTGGGGGAGTGAATGGGTGGTGAATGTCAGCATAGGATGGGGTCAACTCAACTGACTAGGATTATCGTTACACTTGGTTTTGGGTAAGACCACAGGAAGAAAACATAAGCATCTCGATTTCTGGCATCAAACAGGCATACAATTCATTTTCATACATCCTGCTGAGAGGGGTTGACCTCTGAGGCCTTAAAGCTTTACAACTAGAAGTATAAAAGCAAACAAACATGCAGCAGTTACAATAAAATATCTTCATGGCGCATTCTCCGGATAAATTGTCATGCAAACAAAGGTGATGCATTCCATGCAGTGGGCAACAGAACACTACTATAGTTTAAGCTTGTTTTTTAAAATATTCATACTGGAGGGGTATGATAGGAACAGATGTTGGTACAGGAACTGTCCAAAATGACAATTACTTGTTCATAAACAAATTTAGTCAAATTTCAATAGAGAATTTACCTATCAAAACTAGGCATGTTTTGTGAAGTATGGCAGTTTTATCATCCTTGATAAGTACAACTTTAGTCTAACTGAAGTCAAATACACTTATGTGCAAAAACATCTGAATATTTTCATGTCGCATCCCTTTCACTGAAGTGTATGTAATCGATTTGGTTTTTATGTGATGGACCAAAACAAAAGAAGCACATAAATGTTAAGAGGAAGGACATTTTTTCAAAAATAAAACATAAAATCTGAATATTGAGTGCAATTGGCTGTTTCCAGTAGGTGCCTAATTGGGATCTGTTTTTATTTCGATCTCAGTATTAATGCAGATCTGTGGTTTCTTAGAAAATATATCTCAAGGATATATTTTCTATATCTTTCTGTTCGGTGGTGGCAGCATCATGCTAGGGGTATAGCCGAGAATACAGAATACCTGAAACTAGGGCAGAGAATCATCTTCCAGTAGGAAAAGAGCTTTACAAAGCATTAACTTAGCCAACCGGCACTGGGGAGCAGAATCCAAATTAACATCATTTATTGAGGATTTTTTACTTTAACCAGGTTTTGAAAAGCGTTTTTCTTTCAACAATGCAAGTGATCTACCAGATGAAATCTTCATAAAGGCAAAACAAGAAAAGTGTAAAAGGTAATAATACTTTTTCCATGAGTTATGGCACAAAATAGGTTTTACTGATAGCACTTGTTGAATCAATACCACAAATAAAGAAAAAAAAAACCCAAAACCAATATGCAAAGTATTCAGAAGTACCTCATTTGGATGTCCACTACCAGGAAAGAAGTTCCCGTCATCATAGCGATGCAGAGACATATACAAAACACTCGGGTCATCATAGAAGACCTCTTGGGTGCCGTTGCCATGGTGCACATCCTGAACAGTAAGATGCAGTCGTTATTGGATGGAAGTAAATAAGACATTGTTTATTTGTAATTTAGTCAGTAAAGGTAATAAAAAAACACAGAAATGTCTGACATGAACTGAATAGGAGTGAATACAGTTTGTAAAACTTGAATAACTTTTCACTCCTGTGGCAAATGTATTTATTCTCTTTTACCTTCTTTATGATCTTAATCACTAGAATTTAATAAAAGAAATATACTGGAGAGTATGACTACAGTAAAGATACTGTACAGATGTAAGTACACACATGTTGACCAGAGAGACCGGCTGGCTGCAGATCAATATCGGCACATGTATGCCTCTGTGAACTTTCATATGCCTGTGTGTGATTTGGAGTTCAGGCAAAGCACATGTGACAGTTCGGCTCACACGTGGATGACAGAAACCTCAGTCTTAATGATTTAAATAATTATTAGGAGTGCTACTCTCTGTCTGGGTTTATTCGCACCCAGGAAGCCCGTGGGTTAGCATTGTGTCCATGAAGAGAAGGGTGATGCCGGTGGTTCTTCTGGTGCTTACCCAGTCTACGATGAGGATCTTGCTGACGTTGAGTTTGTTTTGAAGCTGCTTGGCTGCGATGGCCACGGAGTTGAAGTAGCAGAAGCCCCTGTGGACAAACAAACAGGAAGAGTGGCAGCCACATGTGTTTATATAATTAATTTCACAACATCCCCATACGGGCTGAAGGAACCTGTAAGACAGTTCTTTGGCTTTGCGAGGTGCTTCTTCAGGCTGTGACAGCTCCAGCGTTTACTCCTGCCACGTTAACTTATATTGCACATTATTTGGGAAACGAGTTTGTTGCGGATTGTTCTGTACCTGCTTTTTCTCAGCTGACAAAATCGAAAATAACTTAGATTAAAATATTATGCCAAGTCCTGAACAATGCAGAGGCCACATATTTTATGAAAAGCTGAAAGCGAAGCCTATCAAAAAATCTAACACGCTTTCGAAATGATAATGCTGTCAGAAATCTAGGCGGGATGTGAGGGATGATTTCGGAGAAATGAACTCGGACTACTTGCTAACACTAGCTGTCTACAACAAAGGTATGCAAAGAAAATGTTGATGCATGGAAAACAATGGAAGAATGTTGGAAAAGGCAGCGTCAGCATTGGGCTGTAAACTGTGATTGTCGTTATGTGTGTATGTGTGTGTGAGTATGAACAATGTAGATCATAAGCTGTCCAAACTTAGCTCATCAAGAAAAGTCATTACCATGCCATAAATAACCTGTGACAAGCACTGCTGAGCTCACACACTCGGGCCCAGCTGAATGTGGTTATTTGGCTAATGCCTGCTATCAAAGGGTGACACAAATCAATGCACACAAATATGCACATCCACACATATCCACACAAAGCACATGTGCAGGGCGCATACACGGAGGTTACACGTCTTCCTTTGAAAGTGTTAAAGAAACAGTGGAGGAGGGAGATCGCCCCGGGCGTCAGGTAGGTAGTACACACATCACGAATACATTAACACAGACAGACTGAGGCACACTCACTCTCCTTTTCTCCTTCAGAGGTATACTGTAGCTGATTTATAAAAGACACTCAGCACCCCACCTTTATCTCTGTTTGTGTGTGTGCTCCTGTACTTACAGCGGTGAGGAACGGGTAGCATGGTGTCCAGGAGGCCTCACCACTGCAAAACCATTCTGAAAGAAATTAGAAAACAAACTTAGAACACTGAACTATTGAAACAGCTTAGAATTATTACATTAAAAGCTAAACGTTCTTTTATTTTAGATCTTCAGCTGAATGTTGGATAAACAAGGACGTGCAAATCAATAGCTGTTCTTTTAATTGAACTGTAACAAGACTAATTCAAAATGTGTAGACAAGACATCCATTTTTATCTTTTTATATCTATATCAGTCTAATCACACTGAGAAATGTGTTTTTTTTGTCAGACTGGATAAAGAAAAATACTTCAATAGGCCAAAATGTAATTTTTTTTTTTCCCATGGGTGGCTCAGTTGGGCACCATATGCAGGTGTTACAACCTGGTTGTCTGGGTTTGTATCAGTCTCGGACTATCAGCTTCTGTCTGAAGCTGAGCATGTTTCACACCAACATACCATCAGTATGGATGGATAGATACCTTCAGCTCTCTCTGTGCCACCTTCAGGGCCAGGTCTATGATGCACCCTGCAGCTGTTTGGGAAGCAGCTGCTGTGTGCTGCTCATTCCAAACTGTATCAATGTCAACCTGTTTGGAAAAACAATGGAAAACACACATCACATATTAGATTCTCATTTGTATTTAAAAACATTAAAGAACCTCCTGCACTCACTGTGAATTTGAAGCCTTTTATACACGATAAACTAAGCAGATGAACTGATCAGCAGGAACTGATAAAAAGCTTTTTAATTAGATCAAGTTGTTTGATTAGAGTAAAATCTATTTATTTCTGATTGTATCTGATAAAAAGAGCAAGTTAAACATCTGTCCAATGGGCGTGCAGTTGACGCAGTGGTTAATGCACACGACCCATGTACGGAGGCCTTAGTCCTCGACACGAGCGACCCGAGTTTGAATCCGGCTTGTTGTCCTTTCCCGCATGTCTCTCTCCCCCTCTCTCATACCCCCTTTCCTCTCAGCCTACTGTCTGAAAAACGAGCCACAAGTGCTGTAAAAACTAAAAAAAAAAACATCTGTCCACAAAAAAAGTATTGTTAACATTTAGAATTTTTTTATAATAATAATAACAGTGTTATAATAATAAAAAAAGTTTTTGTTGAGTATTTTTCTGTGTATCTATGTTATCCCACACTTTCAAACCCATCTCTGCTGGCGGTCTGCTAAGCTCCTGGGGAAACACAGAAATCATAGGAATTTCTTTTTTTTTACGAGGCTGGCCATCTTGTTCCAATCACCTCACTTCACTCTAGCAGCTAAAGACCGGAAATCCAGGCACATCGGTGCTCTTATCAGCTGCTACCCCTCCCCTTTCAGATACTTCCTTTAAGCATAGCATCATTTTATTTCTTCTGCATCCACTTTCACTGCTTCCCCCCCCCAAAAACGCCCTAATTATACATTTGTTTTTGTTGTTTCTTCCCACTCTGACCATTGTAGATACTTGTATTTTTGAAGTTTTAATGTCATCTCAGCCAAAAACAATAGCATGAGCAATTGGTAGTATCATTACCTAGATTGTGTAATGAGGCATAATACGTTGTGTAATGTTTGTTGTTCAGTAGTGCAATTAGATAAGTGGAAATATTCCCACATGACTGCAGTTTTAAAACAGATTTGTGATGTGTGTGTCTTTTTATTGGTGACTGTGTTCAGGACTCACCCCAACACCTCCACATGGTAAGATCACAAAAATCTGTGGTCCTGCAGGGAAATGTTTGTAGCATTTAGGAGTTATGAATAGATCCCACTTCCACACAAACAAACATACATTTTGGGGGGATAGTGCACCACAAAGCAGCGCAGGTTCATGAAGTGGATAGAAATGATAAAAACAAAGTGGAACTAATTGCATCGACAGGGTTTCGCTAAGTGTGATTTAAATCTAGAGGGTTTCCTTAAAAGCATCAGGGAACATTGCATACAAGTCTGGGATACAGCTATGGAGAGGTTTGAACAGGTTTAGGCTTTAATATAATATGTCAAGCTTTGAATAACTGACAGCAAATTTAACAACTGAGAAAATCAATCAGAGAAGCGGCAGGATGCTCTTTGTAAGTCTGGGAGTCCATCAGAGAACCACAGCTCAGGTGGCACAATAAGTTGATGGCCAACTTTACAAATCTAGTCTATAAGTACAGTTTGAAAGTAAGTGCTGTCTGCAGTTTTGCACTGAGCCATGAAGGGCAGACAGCAAACATACGGAGGTAAAAAGGTTCTCTGATTAGATAAGAAACTAATGCATCACATTCCCCTGAACACATAATCCCCACAGTGAAACATAGTGGGAGCAGCCTAGTGCTGAGGTGACCTACTGTAGTAATGAGTGTTGCTCAACATTGAGTAGAAGGGTAGTGGCACTAAGAAGGAAACTTTTATAAAACTAGGTTTGAAGCAGGACGACTCTACAGATGCAGTCAAACCCATAACCTTTATATTCATGTGCTGGAATGGTCCAGTCAAAGCCCACATGCAGTGGTGAATTCAAAGCTTCAAAACTAAAATTCAGAGACACTTTTCATTCAATTTGACTGAGCTACAGCTTTTTTAGCAAAGATAAATGACTCTAAATGTGTATCTCGGATGAGCAAAGGTAATGGTAACATACCAGAATTGATTTTTAGCCATAATTTTAAGGAAAGGGTTAAAGACTGTTTCAATTATGTATCATTTCTATTCCGTTTCATAACCAAGTAATACTTTGCCATATCTAAACAATACTTCTTCTTACATTAAGGTTTGTGGGTGTAATGGAAAAAATGGGAACAAACTCAAAGGGGATGAATAGTTTTGCACTGCATTGTGAAAAGAGGTATAGAAATATTACCACTTAGCCTGTGGTTGTCCATCTTCTTGCCCAATATTAACACATGATCTTCTGAATGGACGGATAGCAGCTCTGCACGGGTGGCTTTTCTGCTGGGGATAGTCTTTAACACAGAAATAGGGTTTTTATAAACACACAACATGCTTTACAGTTATTTCCTCCTCTTACATTGTACCAGAGGGCAAAGCTCCTACTTCACATTGGCTTTTAAGTCCTCTCTCTTGCAGTCTGGACCAGATGCTCTGGATTCTCCCAGCATGCTCAGCGTGGCGGCTGTTGTCTCCACAAATACACTGGTGCTTCTGCATCTGAACATCATAAACCAAACCTGGATAAACAGACACAAAAAAAACTTTATGACACAACATTTACGTCATGAATCACGCTCCAGTCCTTTCAAACACTTTAATAAAGACCCGATTGAATCAGTTTTCGATTCACCTGTTGTAAAACGTAGCTTGGCATCGGTGGCAGGGCTGGACAGTGACATAGAAGGTATGATGGCGGCTGCATTTAAGGCAGGAGTCAGGGAGGTGGAGGGTGGCAGAGAACGGCTCCGGATCACAGGCGGGTGAGACTGGTGAGGCCACAGTAAGGTAGGAACCCCCAGTGCATCTGGCTGGAAAGTTGGTCTGAGGATTACTTGCCTCTGATTTTTGCAGAAAAGTGTTTCAGGAAAAGATGAGGAAGTGATAAACAATTAATATAAGTTGGAGACTTTGAGCAAACTAAATATAACAAGCCAATACCTCCTTCTGGTGAAATTACTCACTCAATACAGTCAATTACATTCTACTTGTCCTCAACAGAACCTGATGAGGGAAAGTTTATCACTGCTTGCATTGTTAAAGCAACAGTGCCCCCTAATGGTCAAACATATATAGACTCCTTGATCTATTTTAGAGTTAGATGTCATGCAGCAGGTTAATCAATCTGCAGCTTTCTAAATATGATAAATTGTTTAAGTGAATCGTTTAGATTAAGAGACTATTCTTTTATTATTAGTATCTAAAAAAATAACATTTTTTTGTGTGTGTGTTTTTTAATGAGGGGACATTATTACCTGACTCAGATGTGGTGTCTCAATCAAGCTGTCCCTAGAGGATGTAATGGACTCTGTGTCATATACTGAGTCTGTGCTGGCGGAGCTTTCTCTCCTGCGGTGGCCATCTTCACACAGTGAGCCCATTTCAGAGCCACACAAAGACCCTGTCCCTGAACCCGATGCTGATCTGGTTTCCTCTGGGTCCATGTCCTCAGAAGGAATCTGTGTCAGACAGCATTTCTCAATGAGTTTGGCATTTAGCTCATTCAAAGCAAGGCTTTTACAATCTTCAGCCTTCAAAATGTCTCCTGTTGCATTTCTTAGCAAATGAGTAATAGCAATTTGAAAAAAAACAAAAACAAAAAAAAACTATTTAAAAAAAAAAGAAAAAACAAGACCAACAATCACACTTAGCCTCCTGGAAATAAATCAACATTTGAATTACCCAGTAATTCCCATAGCTCCAAATGTTTTACATTTTGTTATGTTACATTTTAAAGGTATTTTATTTTAGGGGGACTTTATGTGATGAGTCCACAAAGTAGCTTATAATAGGTAAATGAAAAATGTGAGGTGCATTTTGTTTCACCCAACTGGAGCCTCTTGTTTCTAGAACCTCTTTCTACTGAAAATCTCCCTCTAAAATCTTGAAACATTAACAAATAGAGCTTGCCGCCTGTCTGTTAACCTCAGTCACAGTGGATGGAAAGCATCTATTGTAAAGCAGTTTTTAAAAATCATTTCATGGTTTAAGCTTAGACTTTGACTGATCCATTCCAACGCTTCAATCCAAACTATTCTCTACTGCTTGATGCTGCCAGAATCAACATTCACCACAGGAACAGTGTGTTCAGTTTGATGTGTTGCAGTAGTTCTCTACCAGAAATGTTGTTTTCTACCAAAAGTTTAACTTTGGTCTCACTCTCAGTCACATACTCTCTTCTTTCCCTGAGTGACTCATTGCAAACCAACTGGTTTTCATCCATGGCATTTTTCTTCTCATTGGTCCTTTCTTAAAAAGTTTCTAGACTTCCCATACTCTTTCCATTTTCAGTTTTGATTGAACATTGCTCTGTAACATCCCCTGAACTTGGGTTATTACTGAAAAACATAACCCTTTTCTTCATTATGCCGTTTGTTCACTCTTGTATCTTTCTTATACCACAAAAATAGAAGATAAAGGACTTGTACTCATAATTTGATTTAAATACATATAAGTAAATAAAGAAAATAGAATTAATGAGGTCATTATCCGGGTATTGTTTGCACTGATTCCCGGCCTGGGGTCTTTCTGTATGGAGTTTGAATGTTCTCCCCGTGCTTCTCTCCAGGTACTCTGGCTTCTGAAATCTCTAAATAGTCCTTAGGTGTGAGTGTGCATGTTTGTATATCTTTGTGTCTCTCTGTGTTGTCCTGCGACAGGCTGGCGACCTGTCCAGGGTGTACCCCACCCTATGCCCTTAATCTGCCGGAGATAGGCACTGCCCCCACCGCGACCTTAATGGAATAAGCAGGAAAAGAAGGATGGATGGATGTTTGCACATGTTGGGATCCGGAGCCTGCCGCTCCACCTTTCTTCCAGCAGAGTGCGTCGTGGGTCTCCCGGGCTGGAGCCCTCT
>JAUZNJ010018768.1:0-17300 GCA_034780135.1 Jordanella pulchra | reverse complement strand
TCATCTCGTGAAGTCAGTCTAGTCTTAACCTGATGACTTGATGAGATTAATGGAGTCTGTTGTACTACTGCTTGGTGGAAAGAAAACCAGCAGCCACACGGCCCTTTCTGGAACCAGTTTGAGACCCATGGTTTAAAGAAATGATCACAAGACCTGACATGACTTTAAACTCCTCTCATCTCTCAGTACTAATGAGAGGTGGAGCTTGTTTGAGGTGATACTAAATGTGAAAGTAAAATTATATGTTTACAACCAACATTTCCATTGGACATAAATCAACAATAATTTGCCTAACAAAGATAAGAGAGAATTTGTTAAACAAAATCAGTTTCCCCTAAAGAGCACATTCAAGTGTTGTGATAGTTTAAGCTTGGCTTCATGTTAGAAGGCTTGAAAGAGAACATACAGTATATCAGCGTTTTAACCTGGTTGCGGTTAAAACGCTGGTATACAATTCCTCAACAACAACAAAAAAAATATATATGGTACAATTTCAAAAGTGCAAACACATAAACTGTATAAAAAAGAAACTCACAGAAACGTTATTTTCATCCATGTAATGTGACAAAGCCTCCTGGAAACAATTTCACCACACCAGCAGATGCAGATCGCAGAGGATAACACCCAGAAGCAAATCTGCATTATGGCCAATAGTTTTGTCATGAATCTGTGCACTAGTGCTGGTCTGATCACTCATTAAATACAGCTGGTCACTGTGCTTCGCTACCTAACAACCCTTATCAGTTCCATCTATTCAGCTGCCTATATAACCTCTGTTAAGACCAGAGACTAGTGCCAGATTATTACGAGCCTTTGGTGAGTTTTGTCCAGCATTTTGATTCCTGTCTGCCTGTTCTGAACTGATTCTGCCTCCTGATATCTTAGCCAGCCTTAACATTTTCTGTGTGTTTTTGGCTTTTGACCTGTTTCTGTGCTCTGACTCCACTATTGGATCCCTTGGATACTAGAGTTCTACGTTGGATATTTTCCTTATCCAATCTCCCTGGTCACTGAACTGTCAAATCTCCCTCAAGAAGTACCGATTGCCAAACGTGAAACATTCAACCTGTCCTGCAGCTGTTGCACGTTTTATTAAAAGTGTTCTAATATTTCCTTGTTGACTGGTTGAATTCTGGGTCCTCTGTTTCTGGTCATTATAAGTTTATTCTAGATGCACTAAAGTTTAAGTTTTCCTGCCTGGTGGGTTTAATTACATATGTAATGACAGAGGACTTTTAACCTCAGCAGATGCAGCTACCAAATATTGCATGTCTAAAGAATGAATGTGAATTTCAGTGTTATAAAAACAGTGTCATTGTTTTACTGAGGTGTCTGACCCACATGCACGAACCACTCTCGAGACTCTCAAAAACGGTTTTAAATTTTATTACAAGCATGATAAAGTGAATGCAGGATCTGAGACAAAATAGTTAATGACCTGGCTAATTAGAAGAGCTCTGAAAGAATAACAAAAGACGAGTATATAAGCTACTGAACTATTGGTTCCAGATAGGCTTACTTTAGGGGTCGAAGTTTTTGGCCATTTCCTAGCTCAGCGATTCATAGCTTACCTCTTTTGTAGAGGCATCCTCCTTATTCTTTGTATGTTACTCACTTACTCAGGATATGCTTTATAGTTCCTTCTTTTTTACATGGGGAGAGTTATTTACAGGTCGAGTGCCAGACCACAACATCTAAATCTTAATCGCATAAAAATAACTTGTTGAAACCTGCTTTCCCCCCAACTAATGTCTCCCCATAATACATCTCGTACTTAATAGTAATTTCTCCCTCTTTATTCTGAGTTCCACTCTCACTGCAACTGATTTAATTTCTTGTGTGTAAACACGCCACCATAATCTGAGAACCCCAGTATTAACGCTTATAAAATCCTGCCTCAGAGCCTGCTTGGTTGCTATCTCATTTCCCACCTATCCCACATAGGCTGATACCCACATAAACACCCCAGAAGGACCTACCCTTTCAGCATTTTTTAAAGGAATTACAGTTTCATAGAATACGTCCTTCAGTATCCAAGGCACTACAGCCTCCAATGCAGGGGTGTCAATCTGGTTCCAGAAAGGGCCATGTGGCTGCTGGCTTTCTTTCCAACCAAGCAGTAGCACACCAGACTATAGTCATCTCATTAAGTCATCAGGTTAAGGCTGAATGAGACTTGATGATATGAATGGAGTCTGGTGTGCTACTGCTTGGTTGGGAAGAAAGACAGCAGCCACACGGCCCTTTCTGGAACCAGTTTGACACCCCTGCTCCATGGCCATTAAAGCAGCAGCTGAATCTGAGCAAATTAAAGCCTGCTGCAGTTTGACTTTGCCCACCCATTCAAACAAAGCTATAACTTCTGTTGTGAAGATTGGCACATTATCTGAAATTTGATAGCCTCGACTCAAGCCATCCTTAGCAATGTGAACAACAAAAGCCGGTCTATTATTAATTGGGCTAGGGTCTACAGCTCCATCAGTATAAGTAACCAACTTCACATCTTAACTCTAATTTATTATTTTTTTGCTGAGGACCACTGGGTTTTTCTTTGCCCTTCTGTTCAAGAAAGTCTTTACCAAGCCAGTGGATTTCTGGGTCTGGAGGACAACCATGGGGGAACAGAGGGCCATACCACTCTTGGACACTCACAGCCCACAGTCTTTTGATAGAAGACCCTGGCTTCCCCTCCCCTCAAAAACTCCCAGCTCTCCCAACTCCCCTTTTGTTACATGGATGATCTCACAGATGATTTTTATCAGTTTTAAAGCTTATACAGCTAGGGCGGGGGGGCTCAAGTTCAGTCCTCAAAAGTTACCATCCTGTAACTTTTAATAACATCTCTGCTCTAACGCACCTGAATCTAAAGGCTCAGTCCCCTCATTTAGTTCATCAGGTAACAAGCCACGCATTTGATTCTGGTGAGTTAAGAATGGGGTGCATCAAAAAATTGCAGGATAGTAGCCCTTGAAGGCTGGACTTGAACACCCCTGAGCTATGGGATATAGGTTCAAATACCTAGTTAAAAACAAAAATTAAAAATAGATTTATAACCATGATTAGTATATGTACAATTGTGATTATAACTGTATCTCAGTATCCATTTAACATATAATGTTTCTAGTCTGTGTTTCTTCTCTTCTCTCTGTGCATTTTATTTGAAGAAAGCATCCTTCAGAAGACCTACAGATTTGAGTTCAACCAAACCTCAGTAGATCATCAAGGAGACATTTTTATTGGCTATAAACCCAAGGAGGTCTATCTGAGTACAAGCCAACAGATCTGTTCACATATCTCTGATTCATAAAGGGCTTTGTGTGGATTTCAGCATACAGCCAACAGGTATGTTAACCAAAGTCACCAAAATAGCTCTATTTTTATATTATACAGAAAGTTTTTACATTGCTGTGCAAGTAAGATGCACCTTTGGGGTAGGTTTTTTTCATTAGGTACATAAAAAATAAAGATTTTGGACAAGTATATGCAGTAATCATCTATAAGCTGACTAGGTGGAATCTTTTTGATTGTGCCTTTTTACTTTTTTCTGTATTCTATTCAGAACAGACCATGTCATCTGGAACTGCACACAAAATACTCAAACCACTTCTTTTCAGTATTTTCGTTCTCGGATGTTTTGTGACTGCCTTTTTGATGTATTACAAGCCTCCCCCTGGCTGGTTAAATCATCTATTAAAGCTCTCAGGTTCTGCAAACTCCAGCCACGTTGTCTTTACCAAAAAGAATGAGTCATCCAATCTGAAAAATCTCATCCCTCATGTCTCTACCAAACAAAATGATAACAACAAGACAATCATTCTTGTCTGGCTACTGCCGTTTGGACACTCACAGGAAATGGACATTTGCAGCCCTGCCTTTAACATTGAGGGCTGTTTCATTACAGCAGACAAAAAGCTCTACGACAAATCACATGGGGTCTTTTTTCATCACAGAGATATTCATAGGGACCTGTCCAACTTGCCAAAATCACCTCGGCCACTTTTACAGAGATGGATTTGGATGAACATGGAGTCACCAACAAACTCCCCAAAGCTGCCTGGGATTAACAACTTGTTCAACCTGACTGTCAATTACCGCCAGGATTCTACTGTTCAAATGCCTTATGGATCTATTATACCAGTAGACACTCAAGAAAACTTTGTTCTACCAAGCAAAGACAAACTGGTCTGCTGGATTGTAAGTAACTGGAACCCCAATTATGCACGGGTGAAATATTACAGTGAATTACAAAAACACATTAAGATAAATGTATATGGTCGTGCATTTGGAAAATACATCGGTAGCCAAGATTTCCACCCAACTATATCTAGTTGTAAGTTCTATTTGTCCTTCGAGAACTCAATCCATACGGACTACATCACTGAAAAACTGTACAACCCTCTGTCTTTGGGCACAGTGCCAGTGGTTCTTGGCACATCCAGACAGAACTATGAGAAGTTTGTTCAAGGAGACGCCTTTATCCACGTGGACGATTTCAAATCACCCAAAGAGCTGGCCGAGTACCTGCTTCTCCTGGACAAGAATCAAGGACTGTACCTTGCATACTTTAAATGGAGACAGCACTTTAAAGTCAGAAGATACCATTTCTGGGTAGAGCATGCATGCAAGGCTTGTGAATACATAAGACAACATAAAGAATACAGGGCAATCAATAACCTTATTAAGTGGTACTGGGGCTGATGGTCCTCAGATGGAATGTGCAACACTGTACCTTTTCATATTCTCTCCATTAGATTTTTTATCTTCCAGGATGCTTGGAATAATTTCCCACATTCTATTCTTTCATTTGGGGTTGTCTGAAGAGTAAGATGTGCTCAGGTTTCTATTAGAGTCTTTATAATATATTAGGAAACAGGAACCTTAATGTAATAGACTCAGGCTTCATGTTCATAAAAAATGTTGTGAAATGGGGTACTATGCTGTGTGATGAAGTTGCAACTGCATTAATGAAGAAAATGATGGGGGACATTTAATTGCACTATTCTGTAATGTTTTGGGTGATGCTTGAAACAAGTCATATCTAAGTGAAAAGGGAAACTCACACTTCAAGGGGAAATTTTAGACAATGTTTCTAGGGCCAGGGAAAAAATGGGTGAAACATTTTATATTCAAGTTAATTTGCATGCATATTTCACATCGTTTTTCCAGAATGACAGCACTTTGTTATATATTGGGCTTGAAGATTTTGAGGTAAATTGCTTTTTTGTTATTGTAACTTTTATGTTTTACCAGAACTGTTATAATTGTATCTAACTGAATACGGGATTAAATAAAGATAAGGGTAAATGAACAAACCTAAATAAGTGAATCAAAAGGTTATTTTAAAGCAAACTGTTCTCCAAACCAAACCTGTTTGAGCATTGCCGTTTTCCTCAAAATGAGCTACTTCTCAGCTACCAAACCATTAACTCTCTGAGTTAGATTTTGCTCACACCTGATCTCCATCTAACAGCTCTGTGATGCCAGGGCTTATGGATCCTTCCTTATGGATCCTTCCTGATTAGAACTACCTAATCAGCCCTACAATCTGGTAAATACCTGAGCCAGGCCTGTAATGGTAAAACCAAGATTTTTGTGACTTAAAAAGTAAGCTCCAGGGTTGCTGTTTTAACAGTTTTTTTATTGCTTAAGACAGCCCATAATAACAACAAAATTATTCTAACCAGGCACCAATAATTTTTGAACAATCCAAAAATAACATTATGATCATGAGTTGAATATTAAATGTCCAAACTTAAAAAAATTGCTTTTCAGTTCAACTACATATTTAAAGTGTATTAATGTGCAAGTGAAATCAGATATTTTCATAAGAATAGTTTTATTCAAAGTTTATTTGTGTAATGCTGATACACAACAAATGACATTACATTTTACTAAACATTGAGATACTGTTTGTTTGCATAAACATATAGCCAATTCAGTGATATACACTTGTTTAATAAGCATTAGGAAAATCCTAATATGATCTCAGTTTTATTTTCTTGTTGAGTATTTTAACAAGGAATCAGTTATGGGGATAAAAACAATGATGTAATATGGTTCCCATTTTTCTTTTTCTTTTAAAAAGAAGAGGCGAACAAAAAAAGATAAGACGAAAACAATAACCCCTCTTCAAAAAAACAACACATGACTGAAAAGGAGATGTGTTAGACAATAAAAAACTATGAAAATGATGACTCAAATGACTTTCCCTCTTCCTTCACTTTGTTTCAACTAATACACATGTGATTTTTTAACAAGCATCCAGATCAACAGACCTCTGAGATCACT
Organism: Jordanella pulchra; assembly: GCA_034780135.1. Classification (NCBI taxonomy): domain Eukaryota; kingdom Metazoa; phylum Chordata; class Actinopteri; order Cyprinodontiformes; family Cyprinodontidae; genus Jordanella; species Jordanella pulchra. The sequence continues at coordinate 11,012 of JAUZNJ010018768.1, read as the reverse complement.
GTGCTTTTGCAAACAATATATTGACTAAAGTTGAGAAAAGGAGGTAAAGTTCACATCCAACTGGTCCCTCCGGTGCTTCCAGTTTTATAACATTGCAGTCAAGCTCAGTTTGTGTCAGTCAGAAAAAAAAAAAAACGCTAAACAGATCAGCTTTGTTTTAGAAATCAGAGCTAGAGCTGATATAGTTGAAGGAGTGGCTCCTTAAATCATATTTTAGAAAAAGACAAGGTTAAGAACAGAAAGAAAATGCCAAGTGTTTGATAATATCATTTGAAAAAAAAGAACATAAATCCATAGGCATCAATAGGTCAACTAAAAGCCTCCAAGCAGGCACCAATACTTAATAAAATTGCTGGGCTAGGTGTTACATAAATATGAAAGGAAAGAAAGAGAAACCATAAAGTTAATTGCAGCAACAGCTGCATATAGCTCACAAATTGAGAACTGTTGTAGAAATTAATATAGAAAAGAAAGGTGGCCAGTCTTAACAAGCAGAAGATATTGTGTAGTTAGGATTATTTGATTATCAATATGTATTTCAGATTAAAGGTAAAAATCATAATAATTATTTCCTACCTAACATCATGCTCAACAAATATAAATTTAAACTAAAATATGCAATTGTAATTGTTGAGCTTCTAGCACTTATTTCTAAATATGATTAATTATTTGGATCCCTAATGATTAATCATTTACCAATTTCACCACAAAGGTTAAGACATCTAACCAGTCATCTTAATTTATAATAATAGAATTTCCATTTGAACACCTCTGTTTCATAATAAAACAAACACAAAAAAATCTTCTCTACCTGAGAATTTTTTTATATGGAAGCAGTACCCTGTTAAAATGCAACTATTCAGGTCTGACAAACTCTTTGCCTAACAACACCAATTTCGTTATCATTTTAATAACAGATTAAATTATAGAATATATTAACTGATAACTACTCAAAGTTTTGGATCAATTCAAGCCTGACATGCCATACCAAGTTCTCTGTTGGTTCTGCACTGGATGTGTTAAAGTATGTTGGTCATGCACCTTGTGTTGTGTATTCTTGCTGCAGGTGTTGCACTCGGCCAGCAGGTCAGTTGTTTTTGTTAGGCTGCCGGCTTCTTTGGTCAGCCAATTGATTAACAGGGCTTGGGATTGGGGTTTGAGGCAGTTCCATGGAATTGGGTTGTTAATTCCCAGTTTGGTTTTTAGGGTTAAGTGGTGCTGCTGTTATTAGCCTTGAAGTGGATATGCAGGTCACTCTCTGCCCTGATAGATCTGTGAACAATAGGGTTCAGCTGGGAAGCTGGCTCCCTGGTGGAGGATTGCCTTCCATCATTTCCTTTCCATCCCTGGACACCCTCCTCTGCACATTCATCAAACTACAGCTGCTTTGATGTGCAGGTGGTCACTCAGGGGCAGGATGCTCTTCAGTCTCCTTGTTGCCTAACTTTTATTGTACAACTTAGACACTATAACTTGCAATATTTTCTTTACATGTACATGCAGGAGCTTAGTAGATTGCTGATATTTTCACAGCCAGTGTGGAATCTATTCTATTAATTTCTCATATGGTACTAGTACCTAACTCCAGTTGTTTAAATGCTCTGTAGCTGGGGTCTGGGGCCATTGAGGGGACTGCGAGTGTCTGGCAAGGAAGACCTTGTGTTACTTTATGTTCCTGTAAAACACTCTTATTAACCCTCTGCCTTGCCTGCTTTACAGCCCATCTGCTTGTATATTTGACCAGCTGTGGGTTCAAAGATGGGTTAGTGCATACTTTGAGGAAACGTGTGGTCATTTCCACTAATGATGGCTTTCTGTGAAAGATAGGTCACACTTAAATCAGCTTGAGCTTAATGGGGGAAAAAAATGTCATGCAATTAGACATGTATGGATATCTAAATTTTGTTCTTGAAAATGTCAATATAAGAAATGTTCCCTTAGATTTGGGACTGTGTGAGATATAAAACTAGTCAAAAAAAACCAACACAAATCATAAAACTAAAAAATAAACTAGAAAAATTCTCAGAGATATAAAATGTTACCTTAATAAATAAAATAAAAGAAGAAATCTATCATGTTGTAGATTTTGAGCTTTTTTAAACCAGAATAATTAAACAGCATTACATTTAGCCTCATACAACACCATAAGTAAAATCTAGAAAGTCTGGAAACTGTAAATTTTTCTTGTATTTTCTTTTTGTTAACGCAATGTTAATTTTTTTATGTTGATTATGTTTAAAGGTCTATTTAAATTCTAATGCTATTTTCAACTTTAATCTTTAATATCAGAGCTCTAAAGGTATTCAACTGATTATACCGGACTTCCATACGATATACTATAAATTACCCTGTCTGAAATTTTAATTTAAGACTAAACTAGACAGTCAAGATGTTTTTATGTTCTCTACCAAAAGAGTTCTCACCAAAACAGTGACCAAATGAGGAAAATTTACTTTTTTGTGCTTAGAACTCTTTTTTAAAATTGGGCTTTTAAGTTATTTTTGTATTACATAAATCCAAAACTAATTTTACTTTTATACAATGTAGAACCCTTCAGTATCTGTACTTTTACTTAAGTAAAGACAGCAAGACTTTTCACAGCTCTGCTTCTGACAGACTAGTGGAATGGGTAAGCAAAGAGAGCAGTAACAGTCTCATCTTTGATTGAGAACGAACACAGAAGCAGGAGTGTTCATGGTGGGACTGCAAGAAGAAACATTTGCAGTGTGAGAGAAAAGCTTTGGGTCAAAGGAGGGCAGGATGTCTGTTTGATTGAGGGCAGGAGAGGAGTACGCTGAGCTTGTCCCTGAACCTTAAATTTACTGTCTTCTGTTACTACAACAGATATACTTACGATACACTGTCACACCTGTGTAGCTAAACCAGTTTGGCAGCAGTGTGTGTGTTTTAGGACTTTGCAATAAAGGAGAAGTTTTAATTAAATACCACAAAGGAACAAAATGACCCTGTTTAGATAATGTTGTAAAACCAGTTATTATTATGATAGCTTTACCCAGGCAAAGTGACCCTTAGAGGCAGTTACTTTTTACAAATTCTACCTGTATTTATGCAGGTAGACAAATAGCAAACAAATACATTTTCATTTAGAAGAGAAACTTGTTAAAGCCGACTATAAAGCAGGTTATCAACAATGTGGTTCAAGTCAGGATCAATGTCTTTGGTCTGTTCAACTAAGAACAAGATGGGGAGAAAAATAGCTAAAACATGCATGTGATAGTAGTATTTATCAGGCTTAAAAGTAGCTACTTTGCCAAACCATTGAATTCTAACTGGATTTTACTCAAAGGGCTTTCAATTTAGTTGATCCATATTTATTTGTATATGACAGTCACCATTGTTTTTAGCCTTCCAGTCACATAGGTAAAAAATCTCAAAAGAAACAGAAACACATCTATTACATTTTGAAATTAACAATTACAACTAAATTGTGAAATATTCAAACAGATATGTACCCAAAAGTATAATAAACAGCAAATATTTTATTATAAAACACCAATACATGAATTAGCAGATTTGTTAAAATCTTTTAAACATATTTTTAGTCAAAATTCTATGCAACATTTATCCATTTTCACCTTTTACCATAAACAATAAACACCAGGTGTATTTTTTTTTCTTTTTTTTTTTTTTTTTAAATTACTCCCTCAATTTGATTTGCCTATTCAAACTGTTCAGTACAACAATCAATCAGTCTATGTGCTAGACTCAAGAAACAAGCAACAGCATTGTGAGGCTGTCCTTCACAGTGTGAAGAAAAGTTTTGCACAGTTATGAATTTACATGTGCTAAGAGCACTTCCAAACCCCAGTGACAGGTCAGTCATACCTACACTATGTTCTGATTCGTCGGCTACGTCCTGCCAAGGCCGGATTTGTCAGGCGGTTACGTCATAGTGCTGCGACTCGGCCTGTTCGGATTGCTAGACTCCTTCGTATGCGGCTGACGAATGCAGCCTTCTTTTGACCTGTTTTGAAGTGTGGGTACCATGTATCCTATGCAGCCTTGGTTTTCCTGTGTTTCAGTGTGAGTCCAAGCATGCTGGCTGCTTTGTGCTCAGAGGAAAGGGAAAATAGCGACGAACAGTACAGAATATTGTAAATGCAGTTTAATATCATTAAATTAAGTGAATAGTTCTATCTGAAATTAATGAAAAAATATATTTTTAAAAGGTTATCGAGTCAGATGTGTGGCGGTAATGTTTGGTTTATTGAGAGGGTTTATTCTGTGACTGTGTTAATGGGTTTGGCTGATATTTAAGCTCAGAGTCCAATATCTGTGCAGTGTGTGAACAACAGATCTGTTATCTGTGACGATGGTGCTGCTGAAGCTCCTCAACAATAAAATTAGCACAGAACATTACTAAGAAGTTTGACATTCATTCTTTGCGTGATTTCTGCATCAACAGTCATGGTTGCTACGTGACTGAGTGTACGCTGAGTAAGGGGCAGTGAAAGCCAGAGAAGGCTGGACCTGGACCTGAATTCATAGCAAAAACTCTCCCGGCCTCCCTTTTTCTACGGCCCTAGAAGGACCCAGTCCAGGTAGACCAGGTCCTTAGAAAACGCAGCACAAGAAATGGAACACACCCCTAAAGTACCTGCACTCTCTGATTGCCAGGAGAGTCCACCTGGTTCTCCCCACTAACCAGCAGAGAAGCTGCAGGAAGGTGCAGCAGAGGGGAGTGGCTACCTGGCAGTTGGTCAGAAGACTAAGCATAATAAAAAGATATATTTCTTCTCATGGTTGGATAGGTTAATTTTTATCTTGAATTATTGCGATCTGTTCTGGCTTACTGTGGTTTATTTAACCTTATAGATCAAGATAATAGAACATTCAAAATATTTTACCAAAACTAAAGCAGTAACTTCATATTGTTAAAAATCATTTAAGTAATCTGGGAAAATTCTGTTTTGTGATGAAGAGCTTTCTATAAAAGTCATTAAACTTAGCACAGCTATTACAGCCACCGGATTGTAATGGAGATGTCACTTAAAAACTTTACCCACTCCAAAATAAACGTATTTTCTTAACATTTATTTTCATCTAGTCTAAAAATAGCTGGTATGACAATATTGTGAGTGTTTAATGACAGTTTCAGCTTTTGGATTTCTCATCATGTATGAAACGTCTTGAAAGTTCACAATTAAAGATGCTGTTTTATACAGATTAAGGTTATTTAGTAATGTTCAGTCATCCCATACTGCCAATTACCAGTCTATGTCTGATCGTCTCATTTTACTCTATATTCACTAACACTTAAACATACGAAGTATATTTGCTAATTTAAACACACTTTTATGCAGGATACTTGTGTATGGTTGTCATTTGGTGAGAGTTTGGGTACACCTGTTCCGCACACACTCTAAAACATCGAGAACATTACGAGAGAACAATTCATCTTACATTCAAGTTTTTTTTCCAATTCAATTCAATTATAATTTTCTAATCCCCGATGGTAAATTCAATTTCGGTGCAGCCCGTCCAAGTAGGATGTGGTGTCCAAGGCCTTGCTCCCATAAATAGGCACTGCCCTATGACCATGAGTGAGGGCCGAGAGAGGTTACTCATATACATATGTTGGTTTCATTCACTTTTACAGTGAGAGATGAATAATAATTCAAATACATTTGAATCTCAAAGGCTCAAAGTTAATGGGTTAGCTTAGCTGGTCCCAGGTTGGTTGGTTGGTCGGTTGGTTCTGGCAGAAACAAGGGATGCATTAGCTCACAACAAGAGGTAGCTTGAAGCTAGAGATGCTAGCCATTCGACTGTAGCATTCAGTTGGTCACTTTTGTTTCGACACCATCAAAGTTGAAAACAGAAAGCATATTTCAGGTAACAAACACCAGAAAAAAATCTATTCTACCTTACTTTCCAACCAAAGCAAAGCAATTATTAAGCATCAGAAGGAAGGAAGGGTAAGGATGAATTTTACTGTTGGCTCAGTGTAGGAAGAAAGGGCCATTCAGTTCTGAGGCTCAGAGACCCATCCCTCGGTCCAGTCAATTCATCAACAGGCAACTCTCAAAGAGATTTGCAGAAATAAAGAAACTATGCCGGACTTAATTTTGTAACTCATGGGACATCTCCCTGTTACAAAGTTAGCCGTTAGCTGTTGCTCCTAGGCGGCATAAGGTAGGAGATGCAGAACACAGGTGTTCTTAAGCCCTTCCACTTCTGCCTCTCTGCCAGCTCAGACGCAACTCTACCTCGCTGCCCGCTTGCTTGAATTTTTTACTATTTTTATCTTCTCATCTTTCAGCCAAAGTGACGGAAAGTTAGACAAAACTAAAAATCAAGGACTCTCTAGTTGGACAACCTTTTAGAAATATTTTCATGTATTTTGGACATGTTTAGGACATGTCGGAGCAAAATACCTCCCTTCACTCCGGAGGACTCAGATAAGCTTCTACAGAGGATGACTGTCTTGGAAATGAGGATAAACAGACTGGAAGTAAATACTGGAGTAAATACTGGTTATGAAAATGATACGACCAGTGTCGACCCTGCCTTTGTCTGAAAACACTGAGATAAACCCACCAGTGTTTTTAAATAGCAACACGTCAGACCAACAACTAACCAATGGAACCGAGAAACAAGGTGCTGATTCTAATGACATAAACCACACTGTTAGCCCCCGCTGGCAATCACTTGGAGTAAAGCCAAAGAACAAAAAATCCAATCCAGAGCTCAAAAGCTGCCTAAGAGGACAAATGGCACATTTAGCTGGCCAGGACTTCAAAGAGACATGTCTTCTACCCCAAGTATCAACAGGTGCAAACAGCCATTTGCTCTCAAAACAAAAGATAAGAAAGGACCCACTGAGATTAGTACAAATCTGGGAATTCCAATAAAAAACAGGTTTGCTGATCTGCAGATGGACCTTGAAGAGAACAGCCTGTTCGCAGACAACAGAAACAGGTATGACATAAAGGATATGAAAAATTGGGTTAGCCTTTCGGGTGCTGCACTGGAGTGGTTTAAATCCTACCTAAAAGATAGGGACTTGTCAGTAGTAAATCCGACACCAGAAAAATCCCATGTGGAGTCCCTCAGGGATCCGTTCTCAGGCCTCTCCCTTTCAACATGCTCCCCTTATTTCAGATTATAGAAAACAACAAGATCAGTTACCATAACTATGCAGATGGCATACAGCTTTACATCACAATGTCACTAGGTGCCTGTGAACCCATCAGAGCATTGGCTAGATGCTTAGAGCATATTAATATGTGGATGTGCCATGGTTTCCTCCAACTGAATAAAAACAAAACTGAGATAATTTTTGGAACAAAGGAGGAGGGGTCAAGAGTTTGCTCACAGCTTCAGCTACTACAGCTAAAGGCAGTTACTCAGTCAGCCTTTTATCACCTGAGGAACATTTCCAATATTAAAGGACTAATGTCCAAGCAGGATCTAGAAAAAAACTAAGTCCACCAGACCAAAACACTCCTGCATAATGTTCTCACTAGAACTAAGAAAGAAGAGCACATCAGCCCAGTTCTGAAATTCTTCCATTGGTTCCCCATAGCTCATAGAATAAACTCTTCTGTTAGTCTATAAATCATTAAATAGATCAACACTTCAATACATAACAGATTTGTTGTCAGTATATCAACCCTGTAGATAAATTAGGTCTTCTTGTTCAAGCCTACTCTCGATACCCAGAACTAAAACCAAACATGGAGAGGTAGCATTAAGTTCCTATGCTCCACTTATCTGGAACAAACTCCTAGAAGACTGTAAAAGTACGGAAAGCCTGAGGTCTTTTATGTCAAAGTCAAAACCCATTCGTTTAGAGCTACCTTTGACTGTTGAAGTTAAACTATTAACTGAGGTGCTATTAGCTTAAGGTTGTAGTCCAATTGTTTTATCTGTTTTTTTATCTGCTCTGCTTTTACTTTCCTTCTATTTTATTGTCTAATTTATGTAAAGCACTCTGACCTTTTCATGTACTAAACTGTGCTATAGAAATAAACTTGCCTCGTCTTGCCTTGCCTTAAACAGCTATATATTACCTGGGGGCTAATCTCAGAACGGGGTCCAAGGCAGTTACCAAGCTTTCCTATTATATTCAACAGCTATGCTTTTTGCTGCAGGAAAACGATATTGTTTGACCAATCATTGAATAATGAAGTCTAAAATAAGTCTGACCAAAGATTGGTTGACCAGCCAATTAATCTGTCTCAATTTCAAAAATTTGGGAGGTTGGTGATTGCCTTTACTTCTCCACTACTTGGATTTAAAACCAGTCTTGCACACATATCTTATCTACCTCTTCAAAGGTACAAAAATTACCCACTGTCAATACTTTTGAGTTTTCATTTATATAATGGAGCACCATCTTATTGGCAGTTAAGCTGGTATTGTTTCATGGGTTTTGCTTTTGCTTGATTTTCAATAAATTAAAAAAAACGAAACCGAAAATTCTGTTTTTCTCGTTCTCTTTCTCCTCTCTCAAATAGAGGATTCTTCCTTTAGAGGACCTGCAGATTTAAGATCAACCACACCTCAGCAGATCAAAGATACATGTTATGACTATAAAACCAAAGAAGCATATCTAAGTACGGACCGACAGCTCTGCTCCTATAGCACTGATTCATAAAGGGCTTTGTGTGGGATTCAGCATACAAAAAACAGGTATGTTAAGCAAGGTGACTGTATAAACTTTACTTTTATTTTTATTCACAAAGTAAGTCATGTATTTACCCAAGTACTTTATATTATACCGCATGTATTTTACATTGTTATGCAAGTAGGGTACACATTTGAGGCAGCTTGTTTCCATTAGGTACATTGAAAATGAATAATTTTAACTAGGTAACTGCAATAATTAGGAATAAGTTGACTGATCTTGAAATCAAATCATTTTAATTGTACTTTTTCTATTTTTTTGCATCCTACTCAGAGAGAAACCATGTCGTCTGGAGCTTTTCACAAAATCCTTAAACCACTTCTGTTGAGTATTTTTATTCTTGGATGTTTTGTGATTGCCTTTTCAATGTATTATAAACCCTCCACTAGCTGGTTAAATCATCTGTTAAAGTTCTCAGATTCTGCAAACCACAACCATGTTGTCTTCAATAAAAAGAAGGACAAAAATTTTACCATTGTTCTTGTATGGCTCCTGCCCTTTGGAAACACCCAAAAAATGGACATTTGCAGCTCTGCCTTTAACATTGAGGGCTGTTTTATTACAGCAGACCGAAACTTCTACAACCAGTCGGATGGGGTCGTTTTCCATCACAGAGACATTCATAGCGACCTGTCCAACTTGCCAAAATTACAGCGACCCCCGTTCCAGAGATGGATTTGGATGAACATGGAGTCCCCATCGAACTCACCCAAGCTGCCTGATATTAACAATTTGTTCAACCTGACTATCAATTACCGTCAGGATTCTGACATCCAAGTGCCTTCTGGATTGTTAATTGAAGCAGAAATTCTGGAGGAATTTGTACCACCAATAAAAAACAAACTGGTCTGCTGGATTGTTAGCAACTGGAACCCCAACTATGAGCGGGTGAAATATTATAAAGAATTGCAAAAGCACATTAATGTTGATGCGTATGGAAGTGCCTTTGGGAAATACATTGCTAACAAAGATTACAACCCTACTATATCTAGTTGTAAGTTCTATTTGTCCTTTGAGAACTCAGCCCATAAGGACTACATCACTGAAAAACTGTACAACCCTCTGTCTTTGGGCACGGTACCAGTGGTTCTTGGCACAACCAGACAGAACTATGAGAACTTTGTTCCAGGAGACGCCTTTATCCATGTGGACGATTTCAAATCTCCCAAAGAGTTGGCCGAGTACCTGGTTCTCCTGGACAAGAACCAGGAACTGTACTTTGCATATTTTAAATGGAGACAGCATTTTACTGTCAAAAAACCCCATTTCTGGGTAGAGCACATGTGCAAGGCTTGTGAATACATAAAACAGCATAAAGAATACAGGGTAATAAATAACCTTAACAAGTGGTACTGGGGGTGATGGTCTTTAAATTGGCAATGCAGTGCTCTATACCTCTGTAAAAAAAGTGCTACTCAAGAGTCATAAAGAAGTTGGTAGGCACCCTCTAGCATACAAACATTTTATTGAAAATTTGAAGTAATATTAAAACAAAGTGTTCCAGTCAAAAACAATTACCTAAACAGGGTTTAAAGTTAAATGTGAAGTTTTATGTTTAAAAAAGTATCCAAGTATCCAAGAGATATGTTTAAAAATGTATTACTGAATATTAAAAACACTGCAAGAATTACTCACATAGGGAGTAACATTCCTTCCTTCCTGCAAACCTGCCTAGCTATATTTCTGTCCACTGAAATATATCCTGTTATATCATCCTTTTTTTTAGGGATTTCCTTCAATAGCTTCTTTATTAATTTTCTTACAGACCATGTAAAAGACAATGCTTTCTGTAACTAACAAGGAAAACCATAACCAGCGATACCCATGGCATTAAGTGAAGCTATATAAATTGTTTTAGAATTAATCAGAAGCAAATCCTAAAACCAAAATAAAGATCAATCTTTTTTCCAGTGGAATGTTAAAAGTAAAAATAACTATTTAAATCTAGTTGTTTATTTACATGCAGTTCAGAAATTGATATTTTTCTACAACCTTAATCACAAAAAAGATCAGCTATAACATGCTCCTAAGTGTAGGTGGTATATGCACAAGACAATTACAAGCCTTCCAACTCCAGAAAGGGACTCCAAAAATTCCAAAAACATAAAATGAAATTCTATTAATCAGGCTATTAAATAGGATTATCTGTTGGGAAAACATGTGCATTATTTATTTATTTATATATTTATCCATCCATCCATCTTATCCTGCTTCATCCATCAGGGTCGGGCCGGTGCCTATCTCCAGCAGACTATGGGCATAAGGCGGGGTACACCCAGGACAGGAAATCAGTCTGTGGCAGGGCAACTCATAGACACACTAGGACGTACAACCATGCACAAGATTAAAGCAGCCCAAT
>JAUZNJ010018757.1:0-17300 GCA_034780135.1 Jordanella pulchra | reverse complement strand
TTCCTAGAATTTCTAAAGTAGAATGGGAGGCAGATCTTTTAGTTCTCAGGCTCCTTTCCTGTGGAACCAACTACCAGTTTTAGTCCGTGATGCAGACACCCTTTCTGCTTTTAAAGCTAGGCTTAAAACGTTCCTTTTTAATAAAGCTTATAGTTAGAGTGACACAGGTTATCCTGAGTATCTCTATAGTTATGCTGCTATGGGCTTAGACTTCTGGAGGACATAGGGACCACTTTTCATCATTCTATCTGCTTCATATTCTTTTCAATCCGTGTTTCTGTCTCCTTGAACCCCAGTCGGCCTCTGCAGATGGCAGCTCACACTGAGCCTGGTTCTGCTGGAGGTCTCTTCCTGTTAAAAGGGAGTTTTTCCTCTCCAATGCCTGGTGTGAGCGATTGCTGTTGAAATGATGATTCAATGCGATCAGCTGGTTTTCCTTAGATAGAAAACTTTTAACTAATCTGACTGTGTGATTTGATTAAATCGTCTTTGTAAAGTGCCTTGAGATGACATGTGTTATAAATTGGCGCTATATAAATAAACTGAATTGAATTGTAATTTTGATCATCTGAAAGATTTGCTGAGGCTGACTGGGGTTCAAGGAGACAGAAGCAGAGATATAAAAGCCAACTGTTAACTAGCTCCACAGGTGGCCCTGTCCAGGAACAACAGAGACAGGAAGACGAGCTTCGTGTCAGCTCCCATGTCAGAGGATGAAAGAGAGCTCATCCAGTTAGTCACAGTAAGAGAAACAGGGCTACACTGAAAAGCCAAGCTCTAACATCTATTAACAAAGGTGTTGATGGTAGCAGCACAGCTGACATTTCTTTCCAGGATGGAGCCACAGCCAAAAAGGAACAGACCAGATGAAGCTACTATGATGTGAAAAGAAAACAGACAAAGCATAAGGTTAGAGGTTGAGCTAACAAAGACTGCAGAATGGGATAACAGAGATTAAATGAAGCAGAACGAGGAAATCTGGTCCCCATGTCCTCCAGCAATTTAAGTCTATAGCAGCATAACTATAGAGATAGCTCACGATAACCTGAGCCACCTTAACTATAAGCTTTACTAGAAAGAAAAGTTTTAGGACTTTTAACCCTAGCCTTAAAAGTAGACATGGCTTCTCCCTCATTGACTAAAACTGGTAGTTGGTTCCACAGGGGAGGAGCCTGATGATTAAGATATCTGCCTCCTATTCAACTTAATAAATTTTAGAAACCACTTGTAAACCTGCAGATAGAGAGTGAAATACTATGTTAGAAACATCAGGAACAATCAGATCTCTGATATAAGACAGAGCTTGGCCACTGAAGGCTTTATGTGCGAGAAGCACCACCTTATTTGCTCAATTTGTCCGTTATTACTGTGTTTGATGACGATCTTAGGTCTGTTTAGTGATAATGAGTAGAGTTAGTCGAAGAAAGAGCTGAGCAGAGACAGAACAAATATGCTGTGCTCTCCTTTCTTCCAGTGCCTTCTCCCAGTGCCTTGAAGCTCGACACGCAAGACTCACTTGGAGCTGCGCAGGAAGTGGTTGCTATTAAGGATTACTGTCCGAGCAGCTTCACCACCCTGAAGTTCTCCAAAGGGGATCGCCTCTTCGTGCTGGACACATCAGGTGGGGAGTGGTGGTATGCCCACAACAACACAGAGATGGGATACATTCCAGCCGCTTACGTCCAGCCGGTCAACTTCAGGAACTCTTCGCTAAGCGACAGCGGAATGATCGACAGCCTGGGGGAAGGATACGAGGATGGCGGGAAGGAGTTTGGCGGTCTTGGGGAGTGGACGGGGATGAGCCTGAAGCCCTCCACCACTTACAACAACACTCCTTTCTCTGTCAACCCTTTTATCTGTCCCTTAAATCAAAACTCCAAAGACGTCATTGTCAGGAACTCAGCTGATCTGATTTACTTGGACTCTCTGGCATCGCCGTCGTCCTGTTCCAGCAGTTTTACGTTTGTGAGCAATGGGTTTAACGACATCAACTCAACCAACCCAAACCAAGAGGTCACACCCAACTTCCAGAGCGAAAATCCTTCATTTAAGAGCAAACGTTCCCACAGTCTTTCTGAGCTGTCCGTCCTGCAGGCACAGGCTAATCCAACGTTACCTTCATCTGGATTCTTCACAGGCCTGACAGCACCTTTACCAGAACAGTTTCAGAGCAGAGAGGACTTCAGGACTGCCTGGTTGAACCACAGGAAGCTAGCCCGGTCCTGCCATGACCTCGACTCTTTGGGTCAGAGTCCAGGATGGGGTCAGACCCAACCAGTGGAGACCAACATTGTTTGTCGGCTGGACTACAACGGAGGAGTTGTTCAGCTCCCCGACACCCACATCAGCGTACATATTCCTGAGGGACATGTCAGTCATGGAGACTACCAGCAGATCTCCATGAAAGCCTTACTGGACCCCCCTCTGGAGCTGAACACCAACCACTGCTCCACTGTAAGTCCTGTGGTGGAGATCAAGCTCAGCAATATGGAGACAAAGTCGTTCCTAACGCTGGAGATTAAAGTATCAGTAACGGTGAAGAAGGAGAGCTGCCAAGCTGCCGATGTGCTTTGTGTCCGCAGTGATTGCAAAGAAGGGCCTTACACCCCCATACCCAATGCCTACGTTTACAAAGACACAGTCCAGGTTCAGCTGGACAGCCTGGAACCCTGCATGTACGTCGCTGTGGTAGTTCAGTCGCAGTATGTCGGCCACAATTCGACCGTCTGGGACCACATGCAGAGGAAGGTCACTCTGGGTCTATACGGACCCAAACATATTCACCCGTCATTCAAGACAGTCGTGGCTATGTTTGGGCACGACTGTGCCCCCAAAACCTTGTTGGTGAATGATGTAACATGGCAGGCGGGCTCCACTCCGGCGGTGGCGCTCCAGCTGTGGGGCAAGCATCAGTTTGTGCTTGCTTTCCCTCAGGACCTGCAGATCGGGTTGTATTCCAACATGTCTAGCTACCAGGTGAAGGCGAGCGAAGGAGCTGGGATCATTCGGGGATTTCAGGTAAAGCTGGGGAAGGTTAGCAGGCTGCTCTTCATGATCACCTCGCACAACCCCAGCAATATCTCTGACTTCACTCTCAGGGTCCAGGTTAAGGATGCTCTAGACTGCATCCTGACCCAGTTCTGTGTCCAGACTCCACAGCCGCCACCGAAAACCGGAGCGAGGATCGCAGGTCAACGGAGGTTTCTGAAAAAGAGAGAGGTGGATAAGATCGTACTGTCACCTTTAGCCGTCACCTCCAAACACCCCAAGTTTCAGGATCGGTGCATCACTAACTTGAAGTTTGGTAAATTGATTAAAACGGTTATCAGGCAGCATAAGAACACGTACCTGCTGGAGTACAAGAAGGGGGATGTTATCGCTTTGCTCAGCGAGGAGAAGATCAAACTACGCGGGCAGCTGCGGACTAAGGAGTGGTACATTGGATACTACCAGGGAAAGCTGGGGCTGGTTCACGCCAAGAATGTTCTCGTCCTTGGTAAGGTCAAGCCAATATACTGGTGTGGACCAGACCTCACCACAACAGCGCTGCTGGATCAGATCCTGAAGCCTTGCAAGTTTCTTACCTACATCTACGCCACTGTGAGGACGGTTCTGATGGAGAACGTGGGCAGCTGGAGGGCCTTTGCAGATGCTCTGGGATACGGAAACCTCCCGCTGAATTATTTCTGTCGGACCGAACTGGACAACGAGCCGGAGAAAGTGGCGTCGGTTCTGGAGAAGCTGAAGGAGGAATGCACCAACGTGGAGAACAAGGAGAGGAAGTCTTTCCAACGAGAACTCATGATGGTAAGAGTTGATTTGTGCATAACTTGTTTTTACACACCTTAAGTATGTTGGGGTGGATTTTTTTTTATTATGCACAAAAGATGATAGATTTTTTTTTTAAATCTTGGGAATCTTTTTGCTTAAACTAAACTAGAGTTGTTTGCTTAAAAAGGTTTGTAGTTAGAGAAACTATAAGGTTCCCTGGAGATGCATAGCGTACCAGGTAGTTTTTCCAAACAGAGCGCTCTTTCCTTTCTTTTTACTCCACAGGTGAATATCCAAGAAGTCTGTTTGATTCATTTAAAGCTTGCTATACATACACCAGGCTCCACAGTGGAGCGGTTGCTAGCACCATTGCCTCTGTAGGGCATGGGGAATGCACGGTTGCATAAACAGAACTGTTAGGTGAATAGGTCCCTGAATCGTGCTTAGATGTCAGTGTGTGTGTCTGCGTGTCGTTATGTTGCACTGTAATGAATTGGTGACAATATGAGTAAAAAATGTTTATATTTTGCCCGTATGCCATCCAAATTAATTGTAAATGATCAAACATCAGATGCCAGTGTGTAGGTGAATGCAAAGCATAAACTACATAGGAACTTCCTGCTGTGTTTTGACAGCAGGGGTTAGTGTGGGATTAAACCGCTCTGGATTAAAAGAGTAAAAGCCCTTTTGAAACACTTTTAGAGAGTTAGTCACAGATGATTGTTACTACAGAGGACCAACATTTAACACTTAAAGCCAAGGGGGAAAAAAACGTGGAGGAAACATGAGCTGTTTGCATTTCTTTTGCATTTTACTTTTATTTTATTTTGGTTCAAGTTGAAGGAGGAGTTATTACTGAAAATATTGGACAGATAGAGGTTTTAACAATTACAATTCTGCTCAAATGCATTTAACGTGTAAAGACTGACCCACAGACAGATTAGATTATTTAAGGACTACAAACCTGCTAATTCTTTTGACTAGAGAAGTTATAAAGTGTGATCGCTCCAACAGAATCTTGAGTTGGAGTTAAATAAAAGTTTTATTTTCACAGCAGAAAATCAGTTTTAGTTGCACATTTTTGCACGGTTAGGAGTTAACTTATGAAACTAATATGAAATAGATGTAATATTTCAGTGGCGTAATAGTTGGATTTCACAGTTGCAGACTTGACTGAATTGGTGATTCGGGTCGCAGCAGAACTCCAGCAGAAGGACGACCCTCTAAGCCTCAGAGGATGTCATTTACGTAATAAGCCTGGTTTTGGATCTGAAGCTGGAATTCCACAATAAATAATTCAGCATTTGAAACCGGGGGGGGGATCTGGGTCACCTACTCTAAATGAACCTTATTCTATTTTCATCCTGGTTTTATTCCTGGTCAGTGAATGCATCTCACCCAAAGCATCTTTACAGAGTGATGGACACCCAGTGATGCAAAGATGTTTAAACTGAAAGTGGTAGAAAATCATTGAAGAGGCTATGAACCAGGAGACCGAGCAGAGTCTAGTTAGGTCGAATGGATCACAGCAAACCTCTTTATGGGTTCAAACTTTCAGCCTGTGCTGCATTTTGGAGAACATGTTTGATGCACCGTGTGGGAAATATGACTTATAGACTTATAGATATGGGATCCTGATGAAGCCTTTCCTCTTTTGAGAAACAACAAAAATATTTTGGAAGAATTAAAAGCACAGTTGTGTTTTTCTGATGCTGGTCATAAATAATTAACATGTTAATAAATACTGATGCCTTATTGGTTTCTTGAGCTTTAACTGTAAATTCTCTCCATTTCCTCCTAGAATCACATTGTATTTGCAGCAGAATTTGTTGCTGTATAAAACAGTAAAAACTCATCTTGTAGCCTAAGGAAGGTTAACATGGAAAAGGACAACAGGCCTCCATGTGAAGGGATCCCGAGGATGCTTTTATCCTAAAGTAGTTTAGAGGAGCTCCTGCTGTTTGAGTGCTGATGGAGCTAATGAAGTGTGAAGCCCTGAGCAAATCTAGGTGCATTTTCCCTCACAGGGCATCTCACCTGTGACCGCTGCACCTTCCGCTGCCGTCCGTCTCATAATCCGACGCAGGCTTTTAGACTGCCAGCTGCACTGAGGCTTTTTAACCCTCCAGGTCCGGCTTCCTGTCTCTGGATCCTCCGTTTGATAAGGTTTACTTCAGAATGAAATGGTCTCGTGTCCCTTTCTGTGGTCCTGTAGTTTCCTCTGAAGTCACAGAAGCTTTCATCAGCAAAGACGACAGAGGAGTTGGTTCACTGACCTTCAGGTAGTTCAAAGAGTTCCAGACGCTGTGTTGTTTATTATGTCACATCTGAGGCTTTATGACCGTATCCTGCAGCTCTAACCTGGACTTAATTTATTATCGGGGGGAATCACATTTAAAGTTACCGTTGGTTATTTTAAAACTGATAGAGCTGAGAATCTGTGGCAGAAATATTGATTATTTATCTAATTTATTAATGAAGAATTAATTTAAAAAACAGCACTAGGAGCCACAGTTTTCTAGGTTCTTCTACTAATTATATAATATTAATTTTAATTAGAAACATCAATTAGTTCAAAAGGGGATAGTTTCCCAATTTGTTAAGCTTTTGCCATCAAAATGTATTAAAAGGGGATTAGCAGAGAACTGCAGAACCAGACTGCATGTTTAGGAGGTGATTTAGCCAAGTCAGTTCCAGTTGGACCAGGGACACCTCAAAGTGTTAGTGGAAACCCCCCCAACCCACCCCACACCCCTTTGGAAATATTTTTGGATATTATTAAATTGAAGAAGAAAAACAAAAGGGGAAATCATTAGTAAATAAAGTAAAGTAAGTAAATAAAGATACTGGAGAGAGAAAAATGTTCACTGTGATAGCAAAAACTGATGCTGTTTGAGCAAAAGTTTTGAGAGATATTTTCTCATCCAATAAATAAAAGACAAATTGACATTTGGAAAATGATTTCCAAGGGAGAAAAAATCTTCTCTAAGATATATTTTTACTCTCAAATATTTATTTTTGCAATCAGAGTAAAAAATATTTACCCTCTGCGATAAATTTTTCTCAGAACTTTATTCTTAAAAGTCTGTGCTCTCGATTCAGGATTTTTCTCTCAATATGAAAAACGTGTAATTGGCGGGCCTGTGTTCCTATTGGTCAGTCTCAACAGAATTTACTTTTTAAATAATTTTCCCCTTTCAGATTTAGTAAAACACAAATAAATCCATACCTCCTCCTCTGTAGGATTCAGTTGGAAGAACTTTTACTAACTGTGTTTGAAATAGAGCTTTATATAATTGGATATAATCTAGACTTGTTTTTCCCATGAACTAATATTAAAGTTTCTAATCATTAGAATAAGTTTTCGTGATGAAGGTCTGTAAAAAAAAACATATTTTTTTCATCTTTCAGTTTTTGAGATATTCATCACAATCATCTCAAGGCTGCGGCTTTTTTTTCTTCCTTCCACCAAATTTTCCACCAATGTGTTTGGATACAGTAATCTGTAAACAGCAGTTAGCAGTGAGCAGTGTTTATCATAGCAGTTCCATAACATTACAGTCTCCATTTTTATTGTTCTTTGTGAAATTTAATTTTCTAACAGAGCAAATTTTCTCCAGGTTTAGTTTAGGTTTGGGCGCACCTTGTCAAAGAGAGGAGTGGTCCGATAAAACTCTGTGAGCTTGTGGTACAAAGAGCCCATTATTCAGCGTATCTGTTGGTGCTGCTCCTCTTCCTGGGCATTTTCTTTAAAGTGAGGGTGGATTTGAAAGGTTTTGATTTCCCCTTGACTTAATGTCTTTTCACATCGAAACCCTCCCGCTTCAACGAATGTTATGCAATGTTTTCCCTGAGGAGAGGCGAGCCGTCGTCGTGAAGCTGAGGAAACCAGGTCCGGTCAGCCTCATAAGAAACAAACTCTCTCCTAAAACCAGTGAAAGAAATCTTATGTAACTGTTACTCAACCAAACATTCCTAGCAGCGAAAAGCTTTAAAATCCTCTATTAGCAAACTCTGTTTTTTCCTGCTGACTAACTGTACAAAATACCAAATCCTCAGTAATCTGTGGATTCAAATCGGGTCCAAATGAGGAACTCTGGGTCTAATGCGCTCCATAAATTGTTCCATTGTTCTAATGATGCCATCTCAACTGACTGACTTCATTAAATACCACTTCTGTATGCTAATTAGAAAGGAGAAGAAGCTCTGGGGCAGATGATTGATGACGCTTAAATTCTAGATATTTTAATTAGATGTGACCTCTGTAATGAGTACGATGAAATTTATGCGATATCAGGTCAGACTATCATGGGATGGTTCATCTAGTTCATTAATTCAGATCAATTTGTGAATCACAGACATCCTCAATGTGGGAATTAAATATTCCAGTTGCTTATTTCGGTTATTGATCATAAATATTTTAAGACTAAATACTGATTTTTTTAATATCAAGGTAATAAAAAAATTACTTCTTAATCAGAAATAAAGCTTCTTTTATGTAAATTAATGCATATGGAGGAAATCAGCTTGTTGTTCTGTTGAGGTTGCTTCCTCTAACAGATCAGCTGTCCATCACAGACAAACAACCATTCCCAACATGCATAATAACTGAGGGCAACCAGTTGTGTTTTTGAGTGTTGGAGGAAGTTGGAGTACCAGGGGGGAAGCCATGCATGCAAGAGGAGAACATTCAAACTCCATGGAGAAAGACCCCTTATTTGGACCCGTTTTCTGGTTTCAAAAATGTACTAAGAATCATTTGAATCCAACAAAGGGTCGACTGAAGTGATATCCATTCAGAGAATAAGTAAAAACTACTAAGCTGTCATGTCTGTAGAGAAGAAATAACGTTAGCAGATTTTTCATATTTGGAGGGTAGAACCTGGTGATATTATACTCTAAAAGAGAAATTCGAACTTATTCTAACCACTTCTTCTATTATAAATAAGGTGAATGCACTTTAATCCGTTTTCTTTAGTTACAGCTCTGTTTGGAAATCAGTTTATTGTTCATTCAATCAGAACTTCTTAATTTCAGAAGACATATAAGGGTTTGTTTCTGAGAGTAGTTGGTTCATCTTCTCATGAAGCTCATCAGCGTTGAAGTTTATCCTGTAAACGTTGGTCAATCGTCTCATCATCACACCACAGTGTTGTTCGCTGGATTATTTTTACAATAAGGGAGTTCTAATAAAACAAGGTTAAAGGATTAACTATTCCAGTTCAGAGTCGATCTTTAAAAACTTCACAGTTTGTCTCATAGCCAAGGCTTGAATTTGCTCCCTTGGAAGCCATAACCAAAAGCAGGAGCTCCGTTCCGACTCCTTTGCCCTCCTCATAGGCTGACAGGTGCTCCCACGTGAAATCTGAGCAGGCATTGATCAGGACCGACTCGGAGGCCCAGCGGGGCACCCGACACCGCCCCAGCAGATCTTTTTATCGCGGCGTGTTGGGTTACAAAAGGACAGAATGAGAAAGCTTGTCTGTGAGCTGAAGAGAGGATTGTTAATAATAGATCACCGCTGAGAGGCTGGGAGAGTCACTCTAGGAGAGACAAAGTCAACTCTTCAGTCACATTGGTTCAGCTTCCTCACATTAGTTAACCAATCATGACCCAGACCTGGCTGCTGCAGGGTTGGTAGATGGAAATACAAAAAACATGCTGGTATGACAGTCGTCAGTGAGTTCAATCCAACTTTCAGCTACTGGTCCAAAAAAAAGGAGGAAAAAGAGGCAAATAACAATGAACAATCCTGCATAAACAGCTTCAGTTATGTGGGATATCTCTAACAGTGATTAACGTTATTAATATTTATGTGCCAATCCAATATTAATATCTAATATCTCCGATCTGATAAAAACGATCCACTTCTGAGTAAAGTTGATGTAACACATTAATGAAACATGGTTCAGTTCTGTTCACATACAATATCAGCTGATTGAGTCTCGTTTAAAAGTATGCTCAAAGCCGCTGCCTATATTTTATGTAATGTTTTGTTTTATATTTTCATCAAATTATCAATTGAAACAAATCAAAAGAAGGACAGTGTGATGAATCAGGGCTACCATCTTAAATGAGCTTATTTTAAAGGTGCAAATCTCACCGCTGGTGTTACTGGAAGAATTAAATGTGGGGAGGAAGTGTTTGCTTCTTTAGTCCAAGAAAGATTGACTTCAATCTAACTAATTCCTAATTAAATGCAGTTTAGGACTAAAACTATTCAGACTGAAGATAAACTAAACTGGGACAGAAATATTTAATGAAATGATCATTAAAATCATTAACATTTTCATCAACTATCTGGTCAAATAATTGCAACTTGACAAGTTGAGTCTGTGTTGAGTCAAAATTCGGCGAGTGAGTTTTTCAAAACGTCCCTCTTGAATAATTTCTATATATTGCGACACTTTCTGAAAGTGATTGATTCTAGGTACTTATAATTAGCCATCTGTGAGATTTTGTTTCTCTGGGTAATAAATAGGACGTGAATCTGCTCTCTAAAGTCTGCTAATAGCTGTGAGAAAACACCTGCTCAGCTGAAACTGCTCCCTGTTGGAGGAGGCTTCAGAAACTGACAACCTGGGGTCAAAAGGTCTCCCTAAGAAGCTGTTTATTTTAAGGTTTTCATGCCCATCTGTAGCAGAGGTGTCTATGTCTGCAGAGGATGTGAGAAGCACAATCTGATAACTGCAGATTTCTCCATCTCTCTGCCTCCTCTTCCTCATTTCTACCTGTCAGCATCGTCCTTAGTGGTGCAAAGGAAGCTTATTTTCCTGACAGCTGTCAGCGCCGTCTGTCCGTCTGCTGCAGCGACTTCCTGTGTTATCTCGTACCGATGCTGTATTCCCTGGTGCAGCAGAGCATTTTCTATTTTTAGACCCCGACCATGTTGTTGTCTAATAAGCGGGAGACTGAACCAGGCTGGAAACAGATGAAGGAATCTTCTGTGGTGCTGCTGCCTCTGAACACATGGGACTTTTCACAGGTTTGAAGACCCAGCTGCAACCCCCACCTCCAAAAAAATCTTATTCCTCCTTTCAAAGCATATAAATTCATTTTATTGTCACAATTTATAGTTGACCAAGCTTTTAACCACACCTCACTCCTTCAGGCCTTCTTCTCGTCTTTTAAACTTATGTTGATTAGTTTTCCGAAGGTCTTTCATTCTTTGGACTTTGTCACCAGTTTCTGTCCATTTCCTTTACTATTTGCATAAGGGCTGAAGATTAGAGAAGATTAAACAACCCAGAAACGTTCTAGCAAAGATCTGACACAAGTTAGCAGATGTTATGTACCGTAATGATTTGTAGGTCAGACATTTATATCTACATAAAACAGACTTTGGACAGTGTAGCTAACGTCTCCTGCTGTGTTTTCAGTCTCTACTCTATTGGACCCTAAAGGATTTACCCAAGGTTTGTAAAAACTTGCTTGATATATCGGGTAGGGAGTAAAATGATCACAGATGGTTGACTCCCCCTGTCAGAGACTCTGTAGAAGGTGAAGCTAACTTCTAAACATAAACTGAGTCACCTGAGATGTCTCCCCTAAATCAATAGAGGCGCAGAAGGAGCTGCTGTTCCAGTTGATTCATATATGACTGGAAATGCAGTTTTTCAGATCAGAAAAAGGAGGAAAATTAAAAATACATCAAATAGTGACCAGTAGCAACCAAAAAGCTGGAAAAGACTCCAGTCAGGACTCTGATATGATTCACCACAATAATAGTCAAGCTTAGCAACGGTGGGATTTCTTTATCATAAAACCAGGAAAAGAGTGTTCCAGGTGTTTTGCACGGTGGTGGAAGAGTCATGTTTGTTCTGCCCCGATATTAGTTTAGAAGTTATTAAAAGAGGAGAATCATTTAACTTCTGATTTTAAAGAAAAAAAACCTCCTGGATGCCTGAAAACTGAATAATTATATAAACCTGTTTAAGTGTCGGTGAAAAAAAAGCTGCAAAACTTCTCAGATGAAACAGCAACGGAAACGCAAGTGGCTCAGACAACAGCTGACGAAGTCCTCAAGCAAGATGCTGATCTTTGACCTCCCATCTGGTGTAGCTCTGGTCACAGAGCCTCACGGCTCTTATCTTCTTCCAGATAATTCGTCTGTCTGTCCTGCTGACCCCATTTGGCTTCTTTTTTTATGCGTCTAAGCTGGTCCTGGTTTCCGGTTTAAGGTGCTCCTGGTTTTCATAGCAAATCGCTACAGCCTCTGATCTCCATTTTAACGCCTCTTCGTTCTTTAGCAGCTGACACATCTGAAAAAACACAGGTAGCCCGAATCATGGTCATGGTTCTAAAAACATCTTTACCTTTTAAAATTTGACCTCCTGCTCTAGAAGCACCTTAGAATATATTCATAAAATCAGGCTAAATAGGACTGAGATACTGATGGGAATCATGTGGGAATCTGCAATCAGGAATTAGCAGAAATCCTTTATGGCGGTATAAATATAAAATACTTCAGGGGAACAATCTATTTGGATGAAATGAAACTAATCTGCTGCATCCACATTGATTTAACATCAGCTCTCCTCTTAAATCCAGCATGTAGGGCTGCATGGTTGCAGTTTGCGTCTCTATGCACGGAGCGCTGGTGGCCTGTAGACAGTTTGATGGATGCATTATGTTTCTAGAAAATGAAACTTTATTCTCTTCAGTGGTTCACCAATAGGTTTTACACACAACCAGATTTGTAAAAGAACTCCTGCATCATGTGGCTTTAATAATTAATATTTGAGCGGCTGTGATCAGATGACAGGTTTTCAATTCAGAGCCTCTTTCAAGGAAGAGTAGTGTGGAGGACCTACCGTAAATAAAACAATGTTTACTTCATATTTGCAGGCTGCATATAACTTACTGTCTGAGTCCAACCTTAATAAAATGGAAACTGAAATATAATAATTCCCCTGAAAGACTTTTAGTTTGCTGCAGGTTTTTACTCCTGAACAATAAACCTTTTTAAATGTTTTAGATTTTAAGGGAAGTTTTAGTTTTGTTGTTCAGCAAACTGCATAAAAGTAAAAAAATTGTGACCTGAAAGTGTTGAGATAAAAAAAAGAAAAAAAAGTTGTGTTTTAGATGATGTGAAAATTCAACTTTAGCTCCACTGCTGTAGATGATTAGAAAAAGAAACTTTCAGAATCGGACAGGCTGTGATTTTTGAAAATATGCCTGAGTTGTCATGTTATGATGTCTAATGAAAAGAGCTTCACTTTCATCAATGTCTCTGGTTGATCTCACTAAACCAGAGTGTATCATTTGATTTAAGATACTACATTCCTTCTCTCCCTCTACCAGCTCGCTAACCTTCAGTCTCAAAGGACAGTTCTTCTGTTTGAGGCCTAATCTCTGGTCAAACACAACATTTTAGTTTTTTACTCGAACGACAAAACCTCTGAGCTGCCGTTTTGTCTCTACTCTTAAAGAAATGTCATCCTTTCTTATTTCAGTTCTCCAGGCAGCTGTCTTTATATGTTTGTGCCTTTTTAAACTCTTGTATTAATTAGAAAACTTCCTCAACTATTTCATTTTAAAGAATCTAAAAATGTTTATCCATCCATCCATCTTCTCCCGCTTCAGGTTGCACACACCTGTTTCTTAGCAGTAATTAGCTTTAACTAGCGTAGCGACCCTGCAATAATTGTCTCCTCATTAGGTTAATAATGTCCATTACCCATCTTTAGAATCAGACAAACATCCTCTGGGAATGTTAATGTTTCCACAACAATCCAAACTTCGAGAATAAACCAGCAAGATGACGTTTCGATGCTATTTTTACCCTTTGGATACTAAGATGTTCAGAAATTGACATGGAAATGTAATTTACTGATATATTTTTGCACTGATTTCACTATTCAGTTGAACTCTGAAACCATACAAATCTCCTGTGGTGTGGGAAGGCGCTCATCCTGCTGATGTTTGTAGCTTTTGTTTAACTCCTCTGGTTGGTTTTTCAGGGTTTTGTTGCATATCAAATCTTAAATTTCTCCTCATGACAATAAGAGGCCCTCTAACCACTCAGATGGTTGTGTTTCACAGCTTATCTAAACTCAGCTTCGGGTAAATCTACACTTATGAAGCTAAACCAGGTATCGTTTTCTCAGGAAAACCTCATCCAGTCCCAGAGGTTGCTTTTGTTTATCTGTCAGTCATCAACAGACAAATGATCTCCTGAAGAAAGAGCCACTGGATCAGTTTTTACATATTGTATTGGACTTGCTTTCACACTGTGAAACAAAGCTGAGATTGTCGGTCTTTCATCACCCAGGCGTTGCTGAAGATGGACTGCCAGGGTCTGGTTGCTAAGCTGGTCCTGGACTTTGTTTTGTTGACCACGGCGGTGGAGGTGGCGTCCAGGTGGAGGGAGCTGGCCGAGAAGTTGGCCCGAGTGTCCAGGCAGCAGATGGAGGCTTACGAGGCTCCGCATCGGGACAAGAACGGCGTCCTGGACAATGAGGTGAGGAAGTGAATATCAGGATTTACAAGACCAGCAGGAAAAATATCACATTATGTCAAATCTAATGTGGTTCAATTAAAATCGATCCAGTAATCGCCTGCTGGAACCAGATGGAGGTCAAACATGGGGAAGGAGATGGAAAAGCACGGGGAGTACTTTCTATGGGAACTTTACTAGAGAGCAACCAGAGTTAATGCCATCAGTAGCTCCGTCTGTATAAGGACGTACCGAGGATAAAACAAAGATTGTACACAAAGTTATTTACAGCAGTACTTAATTTCCATGAAGAGAGAGAGAGCTAAGCTAACTGCGCTAGGTATACCTTCTAGGGACGAAAAATGGAAGCAACACTTCCAAATAATGCTTAAATTGTTGGATGTTATTCACTGAATTGTTTGAGTAAAACTTGCATATAAAAAAACAAACTGAAATTCTTAGAAGACTTAAAACCTTTCAGTTGATTGTTTCTTAACCACCGAAAATACAATCCTAACACTAAAAACAGCATTAAAGTCACTGAGCTTTTAGAAGTTCCACCTTTCTCATAAGTAACGTCTGTTTTTATAAAACTTATGTCCATTGTGAATTCCACCTGAAGGGCCAGCCAACTCAGAGTCCAGTAAAGAGCTTTTTCCCTTTTTTTCTGCCCCCTCAGTCTATGTGGAAACCAGCCTATGATTTTCTGCTGACGTGGGCCGCCCACGAAGGGGACAGCTATCGGGACGTGATCCAGGAGCTCCACCATGGTCTGGACAAAATGAGGAACCCCATCACCAAGAGGTGGAAACACCTAACCGGTGCACTGATCCTAGTAAACTGCCTCGATAGCCTCCGCAGTGCCGCGTTCTGCCCCACCGGCTACGGAGACTTTGCTGTTTGAGCATCACCTTCCCTTTGGAGAACATTTAAGCTCTTTAGCGGTTGATGGAAGTTTTTCAAACCCATTTTCAAAGTTAAATAGGTCTAAATCTCAAGGCATTGCTCCTCATCTGATCTCCAGGATCTTCAGGATATAAGGAAGCTTTAGCTGAGAATCTTGCTGTGTCTCTTTCTAACCCATCTTTTTCTTCTCTTCTGTCTGCATCTTGCTTTTCTACTTTTTACTGCTACTTCCTCTGATGTACTTATGTTCTCTTTATACATTGTAAGTTTCTCTCATCATTGTCTTGCTGTTTTTGTTGTTGCTTTTACTTTTATATTTCCTCTCTTTACTTTCAGGAAAACATTAATAAAACTTGTTAGTTTGGAATAATTTGACCTTATTACAAAACTTCTACCTGTTGACATTAACCTCCATTATTAAAAGTTCTAAAATCCCCTAAAAGCATCTTTTATCGAAAAGAACCATGAACATTAAAATAAAAATACAACCATTTTTACGTTTTACAAATTCAAGCATGGAGATTGTTTTTGGAAATGAAAAGTGCAGTTAGGCTAAAGTTAAAATAACATTAGCAATCTATAAAAAATAAATTGCCGTATGTGGGGTAGTTAATTAATTGAAAATGTAATTTTATTCCACTGTAAAACTCCAGTGTGATAAAAATTAAGTCCAAGGGGAGAAAACAATCCTAACCCTAACAATCAAAGCTAATCTACATTAAGCTATCTTATCAGCTAACACTGATGCACATGGAGTACAGAATATCTAATGTCCAGATTTTACTGTCATTAATGAGAAGACAATCAATGAGGAATTCATAGTTAAAGATCAGAACATTAGGATCGTGAATTAATGATTATTAAATAAAAACCTTAAATTCAGACCATTCAGTAAAATTACAAATAGAACACAGAAAAAAGTGTTTTTGATTATAAATACAATTAAATTACATGTATAATTTAGTGATTATGTCTGAAAATGGGTATAAAGAACTGAAACTCATTTAGTCATAACCTGTTCTCAGGGTTAGATGATGTTCCACATGCTAACAGTACAGTTAGCATTTGCTGTTACTACTGTTGGCATTTGCTACCTAATGATACAGTTAAATACATTTTTAATCATAGATTTAATTTTTCAAAGTAGGACTTGTCACACAAGAGAAAGCAGTTTAGCTAATGATAATTATCCAGTTACAATGTAAACAGGAAGTACTCGAAGCTAGCTAGGTGGCTAACATGGAGTATTTACAAATGCAGTAGCCTACTTCTCTATTATTTTTAATTTGACTTAAAAACAGATTTTTTAATTTTATGGGTGAAGATAAGCACACTGGTTTTACTGGAATCACACAATATAAAAAAAACATCCAAGATATTAATAATCTTATAATTAGCACTAGCAGTCTGGTAAGTAAAGTAGAAAATAGTTTAACTGGAATAAGGTCAAACTTTATGTAGGAGATGATTTTGGCCAAATAACTTAAGAACTTCAGACCTCGGTCCCTTTTAAAAGTAATGAAAGACAATTCACATATCGAACGCTCAGAATAAGTTAAAACAGAAATTTAATCTTTGAAACATCGTCGATTGTAAATGAAAGGGGATATTGAATTGGAAAACCTCCTTTCTGCCTCCAGTTATTACATTCAAAACAGTAGACCTTAAAATAACTGCATTAGCAAAAAATCCACCTTGTTTTTGTTTCTGCTTTAAAGACACTATTTCAGATGTAATACATTTTTGAATGTACTTTCAGCAAAGATAATTGACTGGCTTGTACGCTTATTGTTATAACTGGTTATATTTTTTGGTATTTGTAATGCATCTCCTGGTAATTTTGTGACCTCTGCTGTGCTTGGAATATTTACACCATCTGGAGAGAAAATGTGTGAGAAATGTCTATATTTTTACTAAAAACCAGATTTATAAATGAAAATATATCAGCTGTGATGGGCAGCGAATCAGAATTCAGTTCAGTGTTACTGTTTAGAGGTTGTCAATAAAATAGGAATGTAATGATTGCATGTGGACATGTGAGATTTGATGTAGTCTGGACCGACCATCCATCCATCCATCCATCCATCCATCCATCCATCCATCATCCTTCCATCATCCATCCATCATCCATCCATCATCCATCCATCATCCATCCATCCATCATCCATCCATCATCCATCCATCC
>JAUZNJ010018746.1:0-17301 GCA_034780135.1 Jordanella pulchra | reverse complement strand
GATTTTATCTGCAGATAAAATCTTGACCTTTCTGACCTTTCTGACCCAGTGTTTTGTAGATAATTGTAGGCAGTGTAAACCAAGCCTACATGTAGGCTTGGTTTACACTGCCTACAATGTGGGTAAAAATATGGCTGAGCATTCTTATTTCAGATCATTAGAATGGAAATCTGTCAATAAGTTTACCACTAGAACAGTCTGCTACACACAGTCCAACTATCTCACCTGGACTGTTAGTTAAAAAGACAAAAATCTTTTCCGGAGATCAGGGGAATTTGAAAGCTTTTGATAACCTTATAGGTTTGTTTCAGTGCAGCTAAATCTCAGCTCTAATTCTGCATGACAGCTCTAAGTCTAACATGGTTAAAGAAAACATCTTAGCAACTAAAAATTACTATTCATTCATTTATTTTAAGGTGAGACAAATGGATGGATGACATCCTTGTTAAAATTGAGGTTGAATTACAACTTAGCCACATTAATCAACTGAATGTTTTATGAAGTCTCCACCACCTGATCAGGTCCTAAAACTATTTTGTGTTCATGTCTAACTTAAATAAATCAAGCATTCAAAAAAAAAACCCAAAGGATTTTAATTACCTTACAGAATCCTATTAACCAGCAAACAAATATTTGTCGTAGGCCTGTTATTTGATAGTATATTTGAAATAATCCAACATGTAGACTTATGTTTGCTGAAGCAATTCAATAAGTGAGCCATTTCATCTGTTATTGTTTAAACATACAATGACTTCTATCTTTGAGGCTTGCCATCACTCTGCCTCTAGCCGCAGAGTATGCAAAATGGCACCCATAAAGCTCTTTATTAGTCTATAGTGAACAATGAGCCATATCAGCTGATAGAGGAAGACCCCCCACCCCTCATTTCCAAACAGTGGAACACAAGGAAGTGACAATCAATAGAAATGCTTCATTTAGTTCATGTGTGGTGCTGTACGTACACACCGCAATACAAAAGACCCACATCACTTTGCTGTTTTCTCATATTTCCACCCACAAATGTGTCATTTGTTAATTCTACAAGCTTGTTATAGAGGACAGATATAAATAATTAATATGAAATGAATTTGTATGAAAACTTTTCTAAACCAAGTTGATTATCTAAAACGAGATGTCAGGTGATATAGATGATATTTGAGTTTTGGTTAAGTTTTATAGCGTTATGAATTTTACCTATTTAAAAAATAAAAGGACTTGTTTTTAGTTGTTGCTCCTAAAAGAAAACAGTGAGATGCATGAACTTACAGTAGAAAACATACACCGAAAAAGACCAGAGGGAATGTTGTAGGAGACAGGCGAGAACATTTGGAAAGGTATTTACTGGTGCTGGAACTATAAAAACCTCAGCTTGATGACCTTTCTAAATTTAAGCTTAAAATATAAAGATCTGCTCTTGAAATTCTTTCATTCATCGAGCCGATAGCATGTTTCAGTGATGCTACGTTTTAATCTCGCATTAGCCGACATTGAAAAAAGTGCACACCTGCTTCTGTGTTTTTTTTTTTTTGTTTTTGTTTTAGTAAACTAAAAGAGTTTGGTTGTAAGAAAAGAGCTTTACGTTTTCAAAGCTCACAGCTTTGCATGATTCAGTTTTATGTGCAAAAATACATTCAGCTGAAAGTCACTGGTAATTTGTCAGTGGTAATTTTAGTAAAGGATGAAAAAAGGTAGAAATATATATGATTTGTGCCTGAATCTAGTTAATCTTATTAAATACATTGTTTTAAACATTACAGAAATACTAGAATTGGGAAAAGCTGCATTACATATTTCACATCAAATGCTTAGAAAAACAGAAGTCAAAAGATTTGCTGCAGATCAGAGACATATTTATACTTCAAAATATTTCATGAGGCACACTTACAGTATCACAAAAATGTGTTTCTATCCCTGCTGTGACATATTTTTCAAAATATTATAGTATAATATCCTGTGGTGACAGATAGTGGCAGCATGCAGCATCTATTATGAAGATTAACCCCTTGTATATCTTTTGCTTTGTTACCTTTCTGTCTGTAGAAAGATCTTACAAAACGTATTGAAGCTTTAATTATTCACATAATTTCTCTCAAAACATTTCCCAAATTTGATTAATTATGGGTGAGGAAGTTAAGCGAGATTTGAGGCTGAGAACAGAAATGATAAATAGAAAAATGCCTCAGTTGGGATAGTGATAAAGAAAATTAACATAAGGTAAACACAGAGTAATAACATTTTCAACAAAGTTGTTTCCTCATTTTGATGCTGAACCTTTAATTAGAAGTTGATTTCAAAAGCCTCCTTCTACATAATCCTTACCGTAAATAAACCTAAAACATTATGCATATATAAAATAATTTTTTACTTTGATCAGTGGAGTTCTCAAGTGGATGGAAGGCAAAAAAGGTCAAAACAGGGGAAGAGTGCCAGGAGAAGGTATGTTTTACCATTCAGCTGTGTGCTCAGAGATGAAGTTACAAGGATGCATTATTGTAACAAGGCTGCTCTGGAGGATTGGCTTAACATGGACCTCACTTTTCTTGTTCTGATACAGCAAACACAGTGAGCCCACAGAGTATCTTGGAAAAATATTCATGTCCCCTAAAATGTTCTACCTATTGTCAAATTATAGCAACAGACTTTATCATACTCTGTAGGGATTTGATATGAGGGACCATGTTAAACTAGTGAATATTTGTGACCTGAAAGGAAATAATATGGAGCCAAGTTATACTGCCGTTACAGCTGCATGTCTGGGACTATCTGTACTAACAAAATTTATCAAATGTTAACAACATTCAGAATATGCTAAGGTGGCATGAAATTGAATGGAAACCATCAATGAACATATTGGTTTTTTGAGTTACTATTCATAATCCTTGCCCCCCTGATCCACCTTCAGCTTATACCAGCTTTCTTGTCCATAATACAGAAAATAGTCCTTCCAGGATATGGCTGCTATCAAGAATTACTGTGGGAAGAGTGTGCTCAAGGTCTCGAATTTCTTATTGTACATTTCTTTTTTCCACTTAAGAATTTTGAAAAACTGAAACAGGCTAATCTTGTGGCGTTGGTGAAACCAAGATTTTCCTTTATCAACCGCTGCACAAAGGTTAGATTTGGGATATGCATAGCTTGCATAGCAAGACTGGCTTAAGCCAGTTACATAACTTATTAGTCTGGATAGGAGCAGGAGACCCTAATTCCAAAGGAATCACTAGCAGAGTCAGTACAAAATGTGTAGAACCAATTAGATAACTACGGATGTGATGTAAAAGAAAAGCTCTTACAACAGCCAGTAGTCAAAAAATTTTACAACGTAAACAGCTGTTTCAGGACATGATAAAGGGCATCATTAAAACATTGCCACGCTGCAGCTGCCATCTTGACTGTTATGGTTAATGAAAAGCACTTTTGCATTATGGGCCCACCTCCCATGCCAAGACTGGAGCAGCCTGTTTTAGAGCGCAGAGGATTGAGCCTTACCAGACTGACTTACGCCTTAAACAAGTCATTCTGACTGGCCAGGCAATGAAAAAACCGTCAGTGGACTATTCTTCCTGAACTGTAAAATTACAGCTCTATATTTACCATGGACCTCTAGGCTGCATCTTAATATCACTCTCTTTCTCATGCAATTAGTTTAGAAAACAACAAAAAAGATAGTAAGTCCTCCATTTGTTCAGTTCTATCTATACATATTTAGATGATGGATTGAAAATAGCTCTGGGGAGATGTTCAAGGCTTTAAATATTGTTTAAAGCACTAGCTGTGTTTCAGAACTTTTTCTTTCAGATGGATTACTTAGTCTTTATGATACTGTTTATTCATTAGTGTATTTCAATATACACATGAGACCTTCACAAAACAGATTAAATGACAAGCAGGCAAATTCTTCTTATTATAAGGTGACTTCTGCAAGGCAGTTAATTGCAGTTATTAGAATACAGGGGCCGAAAACATTGACATTAGATTTTTATTCATAAGTAACTTTGGAAGACTTTTCCTGACCCTTCAATATAATTATGTACTTTATGTTAATCTGTCACTTCAGACAATCGCAATGCAACAGAATGTAGAGAGCTTTAGGAAATGTGTTTTTTTTTGGCATAGTTTAATATGTCTAAACAAATGTGGGAAAGGGTTGGACCACAGCACCCTTAGCACAAGTTGCTTTCCACAGCTGTAAACCTAGTTCCAAAGCTGTTATTGCTTTTTTTTAATAACATTTGATTGATTAAGGAACTTGATGAGTTGTTCTGCTGACATATATTTGTTAATAAACCTTCTATTTGTGCAATGAAACCAATGTAGAAAGTTTTGAGGTTACCCAAAATAAACTAAAATTAGTAGATCAATCCCTGTCATTGAGGTCAGAAATTTAAATATGAACTGGAGATAGTATCTCTATTCTCTTGGTAAAAAAGCAATAAAAATATAACAACTGTCAACACAGACAATACTTTATAAATCTAGATCATTAGGAAAGCTCAACCCAAGCACAAAAGATTACAATAATTTCTGTGTATGTTCAAATATCAAGCTTCTAATTGGTATGAATGCATCTTATCTAGTAAACGAATATATAAAAACAAAATTAACTAAAGATGTTTGAACCTTTAAAACATTTCTATGCTGTACTGCAGACAGAACTGTAAGACAGAGCTTAAAAACAATGCTCCACTTAATTTTCTCTCCTCTTCTATGGTGGTGTTATTTGGAAACAAACAGTGTAGCTGAGTTAATGATAATTTAATGAACAATTAATTCTAAGTTTCCATCCCATTAAAAAAGAATGAAAAGCAATATAAAATTCAAATGATATTCTATTGCGAGTAAGTGAGACAAAGTGCCCAAGTAAGTAGGCAAGGTAGTAGCTTAAAGAGTTTATTTATTCTCTGCATTGCCTGAAATCAAGCGCTGGGATAATTGACTCACTGAGCAAAAAAAAGTCAGTGCACTCTTGTGCTTTAAAAAAAAAACTTTTTTTTCCATTTGTTTGCCACAGCCCAATGTTTCTGATCACCAAAGACACTTAATGTTAGACAAAAAGAGTCCAAATATTTCAAAAGTAGGTGACGTTTCTATTTATTGCGCCATGTGGAAAAAAAAAACTATAACTTACAATTGATTTTGTCAACCTTGGCGGGGACAGGTATATCAGCTGTTTACCATAAGAAATTATTTTTTACATATTTTCAAACCACTTATCTCTATGAATTTTGGAGCATTTTGAACATGAAAACATAATTTATGGAGCGATTTATGGGTGGAAAAGCTGGTATTCTTTGTCAGATTTCTGAGGGCTTTACCCAAGGAAAGCTTTATCTTAAGCTCACATATACAGACTGAAAATTCATGGTCCCGCCAGTTTTGTAAGTTTTACAAAGTCACGAGGCAGCGAAGTAGCCTCATATTACTATAACAACTCTGTTTGACTATATTATGATGCTGTTTTTTTTTTACAGCAGATATAAAAGGGTGCACATCCTCTAGAGGTTTTCTTTCTGTTTGCAAACAGTTCACAAAATTTTACGATTCTTGAGAATAATCAGGCTGTTTCATCATCTGTCTTTTTGTCCTGTAAAAAGGATATGAATTGGTAACCAGATCTGTTTGATGCTGAAACCAATGATACATGATCATAGTTCTTAATAGGAAAGGAAAAAAAAAAAAAGATCAATAATGGTTGGTTAATTTGCTGTGTGGTGATGGATTTCGTGTGACTTCTCTCTATCTATTGACAGTTGTCAGGTTAAGTGATGCAGTGGGCCACTATGTAGCATGCATGTAAAATCTCATGGGGAAGCAGCAAAGAAAAGCTGTCTGACACTTATTGTTAAAATCTATCTATAAATAATAAATGAGAGTGTTCTGCTGTCGGTGAACAGCCCTATAATTGGTGTGCTTGCATCACTGACAAATGACAATGCACAATCCATGAACAAAGTCCTTTCTTTTTTGCCAATCAATATGTTTCGAAGTAGCTGATCCTTACATCAACAGACCGTCTGAGTTGTGTAAAGGACTGAAACATGTAGCCAGACCATCTAGTTGTTTTTCTGTAAGCTTTATTTTGCTTTATAAGCTTTATAATTAAATGTGCCTGAAGGCTTAACTAGGCTTAATTAATGTTAGAGTTGTAGAACAAACAAAGTAATAAACTTGCACCTGACTGACAAAATGGCAGACGCTAAATGATCTTAAAAGGCCACTTTCTATGTTAGGATCCAAACAAATATATGAACAGGATTACTTAAAGTCACTAGCCCCTTTGACATACAGCATTTAGTGGGATTTATCATACCGACTCCATGGAGAGTACCTATACTACCTTGATAATTCTAAGCTTTAAAAAGCAGAAACAAAACAAAACACGAAACTAAGCACATGCTTCATCATGAAATCTTAATTACATATAAAAATTTTGGTATTTTGACACTGTCCTTAAATCATAATTTAAATTACTTCAAATAGCCTAAAAAGGGTTTTAGCTGTTTGATTTTCTTTTGCAGGTTTGAATCTGTATTTTTAATTTCATTACATCCCAAGATCTATTGTCCACACATTCACTAATCAAACGTATAAAGAACAAGACAAAAACTCACACTCGCAAAAATGGGTTTTTGAGGTGGATTCACAATGTACATGTGGTGATGCTGACTTAAAATGTCTCTAAGATTACCTGGTAGGAACCCTATAATACGCTGCAGATCTAAGACTGCAGGACAACCATCCAAAACATACAGCCAGAGATGCAATGGAATGGCTTCAAAACATACTCACAAGTGGCCTTGTTATGGTCCATACCTAAACTTAAATACGAATCTGTGGCAAGGCTAGAAGATGAATGTTTACATCCAGTCTGACACAGCTTAATCCGTTATTTTAAAAAATGGTATATCTTTCAGTATTTAGGTGTGCAAAGTCGGTAAAGGCATTCAACAAAAACAATTATTTTTTAATAATTTTCCTTAGACTTAAAACATGTTGCATTTTTCTTGCTTTGATTGAAAGCAAGAAAGACTGAAAGAAAGACATTGAATAAAATGAAAGAGTGAAAGAAATTCAGGTTTGTTACTGTAACATCAAAAATGAATAGGTTCAAGGCTTATTCTGTCTATAATATTTGCGTCAATATGAAGAACATTAGCACTGAATCATCAACA
Organism: Jordanella pulchra; assembly: GCA_034780135.1. Taxonomy (NCBI): domain Eukaryota; kingdom Metazoa; phylum Chordata; class Actinopteri; order Cyprinodontiformes; family Cyprinodontidae; genus Jordanella; species Jordanella pulchra. The sequence continues at coordinate 10,132 of JAUZNJ010018746.1, read as the reverse complement.
CACATGCACATTCCTCTTGCATTCAAAGACAGCCACATCCAAGAAATGAGCTCATCCAAGCTTCAATCAGTATGATGCACACATTTCGTTCATCATTACATAAATAAGACTTGAATTTTCAACTTTTAAAAGGTGGACTTGACCTGTGCTAGTTCACTAGTGAGAACAAGGTTTTCCTTCGGTAATGAGTCAAACCCTAGGACATGGGAAAGTAGGGTTTTGGCCTTAGAGGTTACAGAGACTAGAGAATACTGGTCCACATTAGAGAGTGACCACACTATTAGGCATTCAGGGAAACCACACGGTTTACAAGAATGGAGTTCAAGATCCTCACAAACAGCTCTTCTTTCAGTGCAGAGTTCAACAGACTCAAACAGAAAGTAAATAAACCAGACTAGATCAGATTACCTACCTGTAGCTTCCAATAGTTTACCAACAGCGACAATGCTTGTTCAACAGTTGCAAAACACTAACTGTGCTGTGGACAAAAAGAGTAAATTACCATCTTAAGCTATCTTAAGTTTTGACATTTAGCCATCTTCTGAAGTTTTCCCTAAAATATTGAATATTTTTTCTAAAAAAGGAAAAGCATAGCAAACAACAGCCAGAAATGAACCCTAAAAAGATACAAAGATTTTCTATCTTGTTCAATCTTCAGACTAAGGAGATATTTCCATCCAGCAGACTGAGAATCTATTTGTCAGTGGATAGGATAGAGATGGGAGGGGGCATTATGGAGGGTAAGGGTAAAGTGTTCCACTTGTGGTATCAGGTGTCTCCTGCACTTTTCAAGAGAGATTGTAATGCCAGCATGTGGGGCCGTTGTGCAAATTAAATGGGGAGACAGAAAAATGCATTATTGATCAGGGTGGTGCAGAAGTGTCTCGCTCACAGTGCAGGATCAAGTTTAGGTACAGGGTAATTAATCCTCCAGCCTGAATAAAGAACACAGGAACTGATCTGCAGCCCCTCCCTGACTGCCTGCCTTTGCTTCTTGTTGTGCTGAAATCTGTGCTTGCTTCAGCTGCGCAAAAATAGGTCGCTAGCTCGTGGGCAAAACCGGTCCAAGGCACCACTGGGATAGCTAGGGCACACTTGAATGTACACACACTGTTTTCTACTCATGAACACCCACAGGCACACAGAAAACTCGGTAGGAAGGTGACACAGAGACAGAGAGCACCTGTGCATATTTCTTTCTGCCAATCTGAGCAAAGCAGGTGGTTTTATCTTTAAAAGTGGGACACAGTGTGCAATTACATCCAGTAGTAGCTTTTTAAAATGCATATTATCAGGGAAAAGCAGTCATTCAGAATAATTACAATTATTTAATATGATTTTTTCAATTTGCTTTTTGCTATTAACTAAAATAATTTATTTTATCCAGAATTTTCATGGATGTCTTAATTGCTTCGCTGTTAGTTTTTGTGGACATCCATGTCTTGGTAGGTCTCATCTTTCAATTTTTAGATGACTTAAAAGAGCTCTGTTAAATATTCAGCACTGTAGAGTTCATTGATAACTGCATTGTTCAGAGTAGTTAAATGCACAAGAGTTTAGTTCCCCCCTTTGGTACTGATCAACTGTGCAGCTAACCCGAACCAAAACCAACCTTTTCTGGTCACCTTAGTCCGATTCAAATAGAATCTGGTGGCCTTAATCAAACACATCTACAGGAAGTACACATTTTTTTGGACTGACAGGCCAGCATAGCAGGACCTGTAGTGCTAGTGAAAGTAACACTGAAATCATGCCTGATCCTTGTCTTTTGATTTGCAAATACTGCTGCCAGCATGGTTCAGGGTGGGAGGTGCAGGGACACTGTCTCCTTCAGCCTCCAATGATGCTGTTATAAAATTAGAAACAAAGCTCTGCAAAAACTGCATTGAAGAAGCTTCTCTTGACAGAAGGAATCAGTAAATAACACAATTTTCTAATAAACATTTTGGGCAAGATCTTAAAAAATCCAAATAAGAAGCTCTAAACTATGGAAACAAAGATTGTAAGTGGCCATGTTGTGAATTTGGGTAAGGTGTTTACTCTGTGGTGAGACCTCAAACAAAAACAAGGATGCAAAACCATTACAGAGCTTTTAATATTATGAATGGACTTTTAATTTTCAAATGAGATTTTATTGTGATTTATTTTAGTGTGGTTCTACAAAATATAGAGAGGCTGAATAACCTTAGGAGAACAAATATTGGATGAGGGTCATCATATTCAAAATCCGACATGCGAAAAGTTGTTGGGTAGCACACTTTTGTGGATATGAAAGTCTGTACATGCAGGACTCTTGATGCTGATTGATTACAAGAGGTGCAGTAGAACGCTGATTGGTTACTCCATGGATGGATGAACTCCTGATTGCATGAGGTAAATGGCCCAGCTTATTCAATTTGAACTTTCGCTTAAGCTCCATAATTCCTTGTGATATTGTTTTCCATCTGCTAAGATGTGAAAACATGTTTGGTCCACCCGATTTAAATGAGCAGGTATTTTGATTTCTACTGGGAGCTTGATAGTGGTCATTAAAGAGATGAATTTCTAGGCCATGAATTTCAATCGCTATTTTAAATTAATAATAACCTTGTTAATAATGATATTTATTGTTGATAATGCACCTTACATAAGTGTCTCAAAGTCCAACATACAAAAGTAAAAAGGTATTTATTAAACTAAGGAGATAAAAATAACAAACTAAAAATTTAAAAGATTATATATTAATCATGAACCTTGAAAAGCTCCTTCTGTCCCCCTCTAAAAAGCTTAATAAACCAGTATATCTTATTTGACCATTGTGATTTCTAACAGTCCAAGTATGCTAAAATCCACACAGAACCTCCCTCCCACGTCGATCATTTTGTAAATGCCTCCGTTTGGGGCCACAATAAAATTTTTGCATTTGAGTTTGCCTCGGCATTCAAACATACTAAATATAGAATTTGTTCTGCATATTCATTAAGGCACATATGCAATAAAAAGTTACCACTGTCAAGCAAACTGAACATCCAAATCGCTTTGCACCTTATTTGTAGATCTGCTCTGTGGTTGTAAACAGGTTTGCATGTGTTTCAATGCATGCAAACCTTCAGAAGATCAGTTCCTTTATGTTCTAAAGAATTTTTATAAAAATGAAAATGTCTTAATATTTTAGCAACTATTAAACTGAGTTTCAGCTGAGTAGAATTAAAACGCTTATAAGGTTGTTGTTTTTGTTTTATTTATCCTTTGCATTAAATATTCTCTTAAATTTAACCAGGAGGATCCTTCAATTTTATCCTAATTTTGTAGAAACCTAAACCTGCCAAAACAACCTAGCAGAGGTTTGTTTATAACCCCCCAAAAAGCAGATCTACCGTGCAATGGCTAATTAACCTTATCTGGTGCAGTTCAAATGATCAGTTCTGGCCCTACAAAACCCATTCTTGTTTCATACTTTAATATAAACTTGTTCCATTCCCATTTATATGCAATTAAATATTTATCCCTTCGTATTTCGGTACAAAGAGCTGGAGCAGATTTTCCATATCTATGCACTTGAGAGATTAAATACAAAAAAAAGAAAAAGAAACATTCAGCTAATTTATGTACAAATCTGGTCAGCTCTACTATCTGTGTAGGTTGATTCTCTGCACTTCTGCATTCACCCACAGCATCTCCTCCAGGCTTGTTCAAGGATCTCAATCAGTAGGACTTTCACAATAGCAAACACTTTCCTTCACATCACAGCTATTCTGATGTAATAAATTTCTTTGTTGAGCTGATGAGCACCATTTAAATAATGATTCTCATCCAATAGCTATCTTTAAAAGAAAGACCTGCAACCATGGACACACAGTTCATGCATAACCATTCACTACAGGTACCACCTCTATTTTTCCTAGAACAACTGTTCCATCCATCTTTCAGTGAGTCACCCAATTAAGGCTTTTTGCCCATGATGAAATGAACCAATTAAGCAGTGCACTTCTGCTTGGGCAGAGATCCATCTCTTAATGGGTGGGATTCGTTCACAAGAATGCCATGTCTGGATCGCCTCTGCACCTCATTATCATGCAGCTAATACCCATCACTCACACCAACGAGGGCTCGCGCTTACACCAAGCAAATGGGCATCCATCCGTATGCTTTGGTGAATCATAATGCTCCAACATTTGATTAACTGGAACACAGCACATCCATGTTAGTAGACAGAATTAGATTCAAAGTATAAATATTGAATTCCAAACCCTTGTGTTAGAAAATTGAAACAAGTAAAATTAAATCAGGTTATTTTGAAACAGAGATGGAAGGTGAATACATTTCTGACAAATCATTCATCATCAGCTAATAAGAGTTGAAATCATCCTTAAATGGTAATGTAAAAAAAGGATAAAAATAAATAAATAAATGTAACTAAATGCTTCAAATTTTTATTTTTATAAAAGTTTTTTTTCACATGATCTTGTATATATTTTAAAGGATATTGTACTTGATCCAATCTTCTTTTTTTACACAGTCCATGTTGAGCATGTTGTAACAAGACGCCCAAGAAATTACTGTGTGGGGGAAATGATGCAGCAGTCCCGTCTGCCTTTGATATAACATTTTCTAATTTAAGTGTTGCTTTCTGTTACTTGCATCTAAACTTTAGATATATATATTAACTTAGATGAGCAAACGGTTATTTATTTCTGAGTGCAGCTTAATGCAAAAAAAAAAAACAAAAACAAATACAAAACCATCAAAAAAGTAAGGGTTCTCTGCTAATCTCATATATCCAGAATTAACCACTGATGATAACAAACCATGGTAGGATAAACCGTTGTTTTAGGCTTAAATTGATGTGACTCTTAATATTCCTGTTTAAAGATAAAAGTTGTATTTCACTGGCTTCCCTTGAACTAGTGTGGGATGTGCAGCAGTCGAACAAATGGAATAAAAATCCGATAAAACACACATTAGGCTCTTTAAAAAGTGTGTGAACAGAACTGAGGACAAAAATCCATCATAACTTGTTGTGCTTGGTGATGATCCTTGGCAGTTCTGGTGAAAGATGCTGCAGGTTTAGAGTTTAAGCCGAGCTTTCTATTTGGTCTAATATGACCATAACACGTAGCTGGCCACAGTCCACTTTTAAACCATTTCTACCTGTTTATGGAGCACAGTTACACTTAAACCTCTATAGTGTTTTGCTAAATGGCTCAGATGTTTTGTTGCAGTTTTACAGAAACCTAGAAAACACCACTGCAGAATAAACGCGAGTAAATCACAGAAAAAAACAGTTTTACTATCGACTGAGTCACAAATGAGAGAACTGGTTTGTTGTAGTTCTTTATAGAAATTAAAAATGAATCATTCCTTTTTTGGCCATGGAAAAATCATGAAGTATCATGTTAAATTTGTCTTGACTAGCAGGTTTATTGTATCCTTAGTATAACATCTCATTGCGTTTAACTTGTTTACAACTTTGACACCACCCTACAAGAATGGAATGTCAGTGCTGTCAGGGTTTTATCAAGATTTTGAAGGGGGTTTATGGTTAGATCACTTCAGTGTCACATCCTGTCATAGTTAGTTTCCAGGTGGCAGGAATAGAAGTACTTGAGAACAAAATTGGTACTTATATTTTTTACCTCAGTTTGGTGTCTACCGATTTTACACTAATGTATAGCACAGCCACTGCTTCATGTACTTTAGGACCATGCTGTATGCATTTTCAAACAGTAATAACATTGTTTAAAGGCTAAAGAGTGCACTTTCTGTCTAATTTTAAGTTTTTCACAGTGGAACAAAACTCATAAGAGGTACACTCTGAGAGAACACAAAAGTAGAGTGGACACCAGAAGCTCACTTTATTCCTAAAAACTGCAGCCAAAGAGGAAAATAACTGTTGTATTGGAAAATTAAAGAGTTCCTGACCAAAGCATCTCACAGACTTTCTGTAAAAATCTGATAAAGATTTGTTAAAAGATAAACTTAAAAAAATACATATATCTTCTTTTGCATTATAAAAAAACTTCTCATTCTTGTTTACCCAAAAAAATAGTTTCTTTCTCACTCATTCAATATTCATAAAATCTCATTTGTTAACTATTTATGCCTATTTACCTACAGCCTTGGCCTCAGAATGATTACATTTTTTTGTGGAAGTTGATTTTAAAGGGCTAAATCCTGCCTTCAAGATGTAGAATCAGCATATTGGGCAAATTTTTGACATAATCAAGTAATTTGACTTTGTTTTTTGATCATAATTTATCAACATTAGTCAAACACATAAACTATAAGGGACAAAATAAGGATACAGCAACAAAATGTATATGTGTTTGGATATAATCCCCTTTAAACACAGGTACAGAAGTCCATTGAGAGTTACAGGAATTGTATGATTGAATATTAAGTTAAGAGGGGCATTATTTTTGTCCAGACCTGTTTTATGAGTTATCTTTTTTAAATGATTATCTGATGTCTGATTTTCATAGTTAATTTTAACAGAATCTTTATTTATTATTGATTTTATTGGGCTGTACAGTGATGCAGTGGTTAGTGCTGTTGCCTTGCAGCATATTTATTAATTGTGGGTTTTCCATTCATTAAACGAGGTACCACATGTGTATGCTTATATATGTGAAAGGCAGGTTGTGCCAGTGCAGTATAGAGCAGTTGGCTACTCTGGCTGTATGGTGTTGATTTTGTACATCAGAGAAACAGCCTCTGGGTAGAAACTGTTCATGTTGCATGTCGTTTTTGCAAATAATGTTCCCCATTAGCAGACTCTGGAGGTAAGTGCCTCAACATGTACAAGTAGTGGAAGGACTAAAGGTCATCTCTGATGATCCTCTCAGCAGACCTAAACATTCCTTGCAGTTTGGATCTGTCTTCTTTTATATATAGACCAAAGGTGCATAAAACAGAATGAATGGATGTTGTATTTAAGCGGTTGTCACAAGAAGTTGATTCCCTGCTGGGCGTTCTTGCAAACCCTGTCTATGTATGAGGACCAGTTGAGGTCTTGATAAAGGGTGGTTTCTACAAACCCAAAGTGATCCATAATCAAACTAGTATAGTTGGGGGTGGTGAGGGGAGGTAGAATGGGATATTCTCTAGAAGACCTCATCATCTACACAGTCTTGAGGATGTAAAGCTCTAAGCGCCCATGAAAAACTTGTGAATCAGCCGATCCACCTTCTTAAACGGTAACTCTTATGGATCTGTATTATAAAATCTTTGAGTAAAACCAAATTAAAAAGACTAACAAAACTGGACAATCAAAAAATAAGTGACATGTTTAGAATATACTTAAAGATCCGGTGATGTTTGAAAGTCTTTGCTCCTAATAATTTAATACTAAATCTAATCAATAACATCCCCTGGCTGGGTTTAAAAAAATGTTAACTAATGCCCTCTGTCTAATACCTTTGTTGTGTATCTGTAGTTTGACTAAATTCTTCTCGCTGTCTCTTTCTCTTTCCCTCTCTCTGTGATCAGGGGCTCAGGGCCTGCATCTCTAAGATTAGCAGACTCCATTCCAAGGTTTGTTATCAGGTTTCCGGAAGCTATATAGATATACAGTGGCCTCTTAAAATCTTAGAGAAAGACACAATTAGAGAAAAGAAATCTAAGAAAAGATATCTCTTAAATTACAACGTATTGATTTATTGTGATGTATTGATAACAACACTGATAAGCAATGTGTAATACATAAGCAACACATGTGTACTTCACAGGCTCCCTAGTTTTCCTTGTAGTAACATATAAAATAATGCAACTTTTTAATCCAAACTGTGGTTTTCAGCTCATAGTGAAATATTGCTGAGCAGAAAAGTAATTTTCTGATTAATCTATTTATAATTACTTCAAACAAAGGAAAAATTACATTTTCTACCAGTTTAAAAACATTGAAGATATCCAGCATTTCTCTGTTCAGTCCTAATTTCCTTCTTCCATACAGGCAAATGTAAGTACTCTAGTGGTGCCTGTATCCTCCTTTTATCCATTAAGAAATGGCAACATGCGGTAGTGCTCTGACAGTTGACAGGTTTGAAGCAGACTTTTAACAATGAGTGCAATATGCTTTTCAAATCTCTACTCCCGTGAGTGCTAATGGGCATAGTGTCTCCATTTTTTTTTTTTATTAAACCGTAATAAAAAAGTGTTTACAGTATCTGTCAAAAACCACCACCTAAGGTCACTAGATAATGAACCTTGAAATTAAGTACAGTTAAAACTTCAATATAAGAGACTGTTAATAAAAATTATGACAGAAATGAAAGTCTTTTAAAGTGGAACAGGTGACTACATTTCTGATGATTGGTGGATGATTTACTCTATGGATTAATTAAGATTATTATATTTCAATTTCAAAATTCTAAATCCAAGAAAGACTAATAACAAACTACTTGGTTAGTTTTATCTGATTGCATGATTAGTATCCCCACCCAACAACACACAGCACCAAGTATTTCCCAAAGCCCCTAAACTTCCCATAAACAAGGTTTATATCATGGTCATTTGAACCATTCCCTCAGAATCAAGACCTTCATCAGTCCCTTGAGACTACCACATAGGGTCCTCTCAAGGACCTCTCAAATCATATAAAGACCTTACCAGTAGAGTCAGCATTCTCACTCTGCTTCCAGTTGGAAACACACACTGGGAAGGACCACCCTCAGAATCGCACTAAATGATAGACTAACATTACAACCAAATGCACGCAATAGTTTTAAGTTTTTTAAAAAAGTTCACTGCCAAGTCAGGTGGCTGCATGCTACAACTAGAAAACAGCAGAGGGAGAGCCCCAACCCAGCCAATGTTGATTAAGGCTTTGCAGAACACATAGAGTTTTAAACATGCAAAATCATCCTTTTTGAATAAAAAAAATAATTTTAGGGTTTGCACATGTAGTATTTTAGAAAGCCTTTACAGATCTTTGGGTTTTCAGCTCTTAGGGCATGAGTCATTTAATATTATTGTTGTTAATTTTTGTACTACAGACCCAAAATTGAGATCATATCAAACAAAATAGAAAATTGCATATTTTAAAACATGAGGAAAGACCGAAATCAAGAGTGGGAAAAAAACATTAATCAAACAATAGTAGGCAGTCTCTGTGTTGCCCACAATGTCAATTCTCTTATCATTCACTGTTTTTGCAAAGTTTAAGACACAATGTGAGGAACTAGTGAATTCTTTAAAGTCAATAACTTGATGCAATCTGTTATTTTTTATTTTCTTTAGATGATTGGACTTAACCTACTCTGCAGACTACATGAGTTGTGAATCAGCACTATGTAAAACAAACAATAGCAAACATATTTGATTGAAACAGGAGTCCTGTTGAATTTTATTCCAAAGTTTACAGAAAAAGCCAACCCCCTTCTCTGGATGAATAAATAATATTGGCCATTTGGAATATTTCCACGCAATAATGAAGAGAAACAACAAACAATGAAAGACAAACAAAAGTGTTTTTGAAGTGTGGCCACAAGTATAATCCAGTGCAACATGATGCTCATATTTGCTATATCATGAAAAAAATATACATTGTATTACCTTAAAACTACTGCTTCAAATATTGTTCAAATCCTTTAGAATTCCTCAGCATTGCATTCAATGTGATTTGTGTAAACCCATCAGGTATATCAGTACAACTGTTTAATTTCATTATCACAGCTTTTCCCAATTCCTCTAACTGAAAAAAGAGGAAAAAAGGGGACGTTCAAGGATTTATGACTAGATGACTGGATCAGGGCATAGTGTAGCTCTTGATGGTTTATCCCAGCATCCAGTGACCGGTATCTTTTAAAACTGGTAAGAACAGTGGTGAGTTTATGATCATAAGTGATCAAGCCTTATGTTCATACAGGAAAATTAAGTCTGCCCCCAACAGATCAGCCTCTGTAGCTCAGATTGCAGAATAAGCTAATTATGATAAGTATTATAAGCTATGGACACATGAACATCTGAAGTTCACCACAAAGCAGTGGAAGAAAGTGGTCTTTCTTTCTTTCACATTACATACTTTGCTACATCTGTGTGCATCACTTAGGGTATATACATGTCACCAGGGTGCATTATAATAAGAAGGTGTGTGGGCAGAGGCCTTGTGGTGCTGTGGTCTTGCCACCCATGTGGATGTTATTTCTTCATATAT
>JAUZNJ010018735.1:0-17301 GCA_034780135.1 Jordanella pulchra | reverse complement strand
TTGTTTTACAGCATGAAATGTCTGAATGAGTGCTCATCCAAGACTGGTGATTCCATACTTTTTGCCAGGGGTTGTACCATCAATTCATACCAACGTTTCAAACAGTCACTATTTAAACTCAATTTTTTTGCCATAATGTTTTTCATGGTTGCAGTTTGTAGCAATGTTGCCTTGGTGCAATAAGGTCCTGTTAGATTCTCAGTATAGGGGGTCATTATGCATGGAATTTGCAGGTTCTCCTTGTGCACGTGTGGGCTTTCTCCAGGTACTCTGTCTTGCTCTTACAGTCCAAAAAAGGAATATTAGGTTAATTGGAGACTCTAGATTGCAGGTGTGAGTATGTTCATGGCTGTGAGTCTTTGTGTTGCTCTGCTGGACTGGTGACCTAAGGTGTGACCCACCTTTTACCCATAGACTACTGGAGATAGGCACCAGCCCCTTGTGGCCCTGATGGACAAGCAATAGAACACAGATGGATGAATGGGTGGATTATTCTTATAGTTTAAAGTTCTTTTAAGAAGATGAAAGTTAGTGGAGAGCATAGAGTAATAAAGCTGTTAAATACAAGTCTACTGTGTCTTTCCATCACTTCTGGAAATATTTTTTTGGGCTGCAACATGAAGCAGTTTAAAGGCAAAGTCACCTTGCAGCTAGAAGGTCCTAAAAATCCAGGCTGGTAGTTTCTGCCTGCTTGGAGTTTACATATTTTTCCTTTTTTCCTCATTTCTTCGCGATCCACCACTGAACACGACCAATGCTCTTATTAATGAAGAGGTTTTTCTTAAATGAAATGAGTTCTTATTAAGTCTTGTCATTCGGACATGTTAAGTCAATTTGTTGTCCTGACATATTTTAGCAGTAATATTGATTAGAGGATGCTTCAGAACTAAAATTGAAATATTTGAAAGTGTTCTGACAGTGAAAATCAATTCTATAAAACATTTAAAAACAATAATAAAGCTAAATTAGCACCAAACATGGACAGACATGTACTGGTTGGGCAATAACATGATACGTTCTCAACATTAAAGCAAAGGAACAGTTAATATTGATAAAAATTAAGTTTTCAGTTTTACATCACATATCAATAATTTCCAGACAGAGGTTTCTCAAAAAACCTATGAAAATAAGTCTATACATAGAGCACATGAAAATTAGTAAACCTTTATAAACTAAGGTGTAGCCATTCTGATGAAAATGTAATGTTAATGATCATAAACTCTGGATTTAAAGTCCAATTTATTTTTCTCTTTTTACTTTAATTTAACTTAGATTTCTATGACTCATAGACATGTTTTAGATGTATATATTTCTACCAAAAAAAGGTGACTGGAATTTTAAGGGCAGTTTGCATTTGAAGGCTTACCCTGTAAGAATCTCATACCTGGACCAATTTTTGACAAGACTTTGAAGTAAATGTCCATTAGAGTTCTGGTAGTAATAACATACTAGGGATTTTGAACTGTGGCTTCATTTTAGTAGGAATTAGAAGAAATCTTCCTTATAAAATACCTTCAAGAACAGGTGTAAGGAAATACTTTTATTTCCAGAGGGACCAGATTTTTCATTTCATTAGAGGGACCAGACCATTTCCAATTAAATATTTTCATACGCTTAAAAAAACACCAAAAAGCACTTTATCATCACTTTCTAATTCAAGGTTTATAAGAAATCATTGAAAATGTAATTTAACAATTAATTTGATGGCCAAATGATTTTGTTATAATTTTGCAATGTTCTGATTATTTTATAAAGCATTTATATATAATATCTGGGTTATTTAAAATCACAAGTGTGTGCAAACTCCAAGGTAGAGTCTTTAAATGATGCTTCATTTTATGAAATCAGAAAAAAATAAAAAATCAGGTGAGATGTCAGGATGAAATCTGTTAACCTCTATAAGTCCTAATTATTCTTGGCAACAGTTTTTACATGCTATTCAGCTATTTAAATGAGTTTACAAAATCATTAACGGCAGACACAGTAAAAAATCAGGTGTTAAAAATTCTGAGTCAACTTATTTTACTCTAAATGGAGTATTTACAAATATACTAAGTGTAAGTCTGCTCAGCTGTTGGAGTTAATAGTCAGTGAAAAATGTGACAATAATCCAGTCTAACTTTTACTCTATATGGTATTGATTACCTGCCAGAGAGATCTTCTTCATTTTGAAACTAAAATTAGTAAATTTAGTCATCTAAGTTGACGCTGGAGTAAAGATTAGAGAGTAACTATAGAGTAAGTTTTACACTAATTTGTAGTGGGACCAGATTTTATCTGAAACAGAGTAATATTAAACTCTATAGGAGTTAAAATAAAATAAAAATCTGTGTAGGAATGCCCTGCCTTTATATCATTTATTGAGCTGTCTCAGAGATTTACATCTTTTGGTGGAAAATGTAAAATCTAAATTTCAAAACAAAATTAAAGGACTTAGTGAAAATGCTGGGTTTAGCTGGTAAATGAGTTTCATTTACCACAATAAATAGGTCCTGTACTGGAAGAAGCCCTCACATCAAAAGGCAACATAAAAAGCCCAGATAGATTTATAATACACTCAGGTATAAATACTTTTCTGTAGATGTCTCCTATTGTCTCAAACAACACGGGATGAATTGTTCTAGGTCCACAAAGAAAAGATATAAAAAAATATTTGTGATTGTTTCAAATAAGTATTGGAGTTGCTCTCTGTAAAGAAATAATTAAAAAGTGCACCCTTCTGTTTTGGGTTCATTGCAAGCTCTTGGTTGCAGTTTGAGTTTGGCTGAACATCATCACCATCACTTCATTTTCTAAAACTATTTATGCTGCCTCACGCAACTAGTGTGACCAAATATATTACAGGTAGGTAGGTATAGTGACTGTTATTTACACCATACTGACTGTATGGTGTAAACAATAAACTGTTATCACAGTCTGGGCAGTTCTTCACTGTACTCTCATTGGGTGATATTTTTATTGGACACTGTTACGTGTGGAGGAAAGGGGGGGGGGGGCTTTGCCAGTCTTAGAACAGTATCTCAACTGCAACGTATGTTGGTGGTGGTATCATGTTGTTTGGGTTTTTAGCTGCAAGAGGGACTGTTGCAGTTTACAAAATAGAGAGAGTTAAAGCTTGGGCAAACATGGATTTCTCAAATGATCTGTGACCCACATTTAAAAGTTTACTAAATTTTAGAGTGACCAATCTGAGTCCCTTGAAAAGACCTATAGGCAGAAACGAAAAGGCGTGAGTGAGCAAGCGGACCTATAATCCTGACCCGGTTAAACTAGATCTGTAAAGAAGAATATTCCATGAAATTCTGTGAAGTTTCTGGAAGGAACCCACACAGTGTTTGACCCACAAAGTTTAAAAAAGAAATACTACAGCAGTGTACGTACAGTTCCAGATTTCAGTAAAGACAAGTTTTATTCATTATTTTATTACATTTCAAATAAAAAAGGTTTTAAGAAATCTGTTTTTGGTTGAATATTATTTCAAGACATAAAGGCATTTTATCCAAGAAGCTCAAAATAGTTTCCACAATAATGTTCTAATTAGGTCTAAGGTTTGGTACATTTAATCTGAAAGGCTTCTGCTAAATCGTCCATTGATCTTGTTTGAGTGTTGTAATTCTTTCATCTAGCCAGGTTTTCCAGAAGAACTGCAGTTGAAACCACATTATCGTTGAGTCTCTTGCCCCTGGAGGCAACGCTCACCCGGTGTAGGTGAAGTAATTTAGAACATCTGTCTCTGTCACTTTCACCCACAAGCGAGGAGTTAAATGTTACCTCTGTAGAGATTAATGAACAACAGTAAATTTGAGAGGATCAAAATAGATTAGGAATACTAAAATAAAGCAACACACAACTATTTTTTCTGTATGTGTATAAAAAACATACTTTATTTGCATGACCAGTCGAATCTGCAGCATTGATTTTGAGTAATTAAAGGAATGGGAAACAAATGTGTCTGACAGAAAAAGGCAATACAGGGCAGTGCAATAATACATTAGCTGAATTAGTGTATGTTTCGCTATTACATTGTGCAGCAGCTCAATGCTATCATCTATAGCTGGGACCCCCCCCTTCCATCTCCTCACATTGAATCTCACCCTTCCACCCCCTTCTACTGTGGGTGCTCATAGAGACACTAATCTAACTGGACTGTTCAGATGCTAAAGCCTCAGGAAAGAGGTGATGTTGAGAGCTCAGTGTGTGCCCTTCTACATATAGCCCTGTTAAATCCTGCACCTGATGTGTCTTTGCTCACATACATAAGGTAGAAGAGATAAAGAAAACAGAATAAACAGATCAAGGAGGAAAAATATGGAGAAACTGCAGTTTATTAGGGACAAATAATATGCAGTTTTCCTCTGTTCTTCCCTTTACCTTGATTTTATCTTTGCAAGTAAGCTTAATGCAGACAGGAACCTCAAATATACTCAGGAGACAAAGAAAGGGTAAAGACACATTATAAAAGCTAAAACGGACTGGGAATTTGAAAGAAAGAGGTTATGACAAACTGTGGAGGAGAGAGGTAAGCCAGAGGAGATGAACAAGTGGAAAGAGTGCAGCTCACCTGCCAGATGGCAGCTTTTGGCAGCGGCACTCAGCATGCAGCGATGGTGGTCGTGCAATATGGTGCACTGCCTCCAGATTGTCACTCCACTGCTGATACAAACACTGCAATAACTTCGCTGATGTGAGAGTTTTGCAAGATTTCCTTTGGCACCGAGTTAAGCAGACAGCATATGGTCCTGAAAAAAGCTGACAAACTTGAGCGGTTTCATGCTTCATACATAAAGAGACGGCGCTCTCAAACTTTTAAAAGATTTCAAGAAATTAAATACAGTGCAAGTTGTAGCCTATGAATATATGTAAATGGGGAATGTCAAATAAAGATGAATGGCCCAACATGTTTATACCAAGAACCTCTTTAGGTTCATTTATTGTTTGAGGTCCTTTGCTTATATGAGCAAATAAGGATGTGGTTTGGATTTGAAGACCATCACATTTCTTTTTTGACATTACCAGACAGGTGTTTGTGCTATAATAAAGTCTGCCAATAAATAAATGATAATGATAAAAAAGCTGGGTGTCTACTTTCAAAGCTTGTAAACATAGGCCACCAAAATACGTTTTCAAAACAAATCAAGACGGTATTTTTTGTTGTTTTTTCCCTTCCTTATCTTTCGTATTCGCTTGATGTTAGTAAGTATATGCTGATCATTCTGATCCAAGAAGGGGAAAAACGATTGGCTCTAATAAGTTTTACTTCTGCCTAAACCGCTTTTGCTCAGTGTCTGAACTGAACTGAACAATTTGGTCATTTTTGAAAGGCTGGGTTTATGTTGAGCTCAAGCTTATACCTTACAGACGAGTTGAAGGCTATCAAATTTAAAGCTTGTGGCCTGCAAGGGTTTTTAATAAAGAAATGTTATGTTATAGCTATGTTCTACCATAAACAGTCATGTTATTCCAAGGATTAACCCCTTTATGTAACTCCAGCCTTTGCAGAGTTTATGTAAGCAGCCACTGAAACAGACACAAGTGCCACAAAATGCCACTGTTTAAGGAACAGTATGTTAAAGGTGCTGTATCCAGGTGTATTAACAGTTGGTCGAAAAGTAAAAAAGTGTGGTGAAAATAGGTGCATAAGCAACAAGGATAACCCCAGCCTTTAGAGAATTAGCAAAGTTTTATTCGGATTTTTTGTGAAAATATACAGTGTGGACAGCAGCAGCCGAAGTGACAGTTTCAAGAGTCACACACATATGCATGCTTGTATGCAATATATAGGTTACAACTGTCACATTTATTGAAGCCTTTCTTGAGCAAAAGAAAATATTACCTTGGTTAAAGAAAAAAAAAACAAAGGAACTGTCTTCATTTAAGATAAAAGCCAGTTTTGCATATTTTATAATGTGCAAAACAAGGTCCTATACCTTTGTGAAAGAATCAGGAGACACAGAATCCAGATTTACAGATTTCATTGTCTTAATGTCAACGATAATTTGGGAACCATATTTTTGCTCTACTTTGTTGAATCTAAAGTCAGCGCAGCCATGTACAATGAGATGTTATACTAGTCGAGGCTTCCCTCTACTGACAAACTTAATAAAGATGCTTAGTACCATACCACCTTGGAAGTACCATACCAAGGTGTTTTGGTGACGGTGAAGGAAAAGCATTTGTTGGAACCCATTGAATGCATTCCCCTCGCTTGTCTTACCAGAGAATTAATGGAGTAATTTCAGAAAAAATGCCAGTGTGATCACCCGATGGGAACATCTTCAAAATGGCTCAAAGTACCTGGACTTTTTAAGAGTGCTGCACTAATTGTTTGTTGGCTTTGAAAAACTACGTTCTCCACTGTTGATCTTTTGAACTTTTTTCCACAGAACAATATGTGCTATTCTTAAAATATTTTTCTTCTTTTTTTGTGGAAGAAAAAGCAAAAAAAAAAAAAGTCAATTTCTGTTATGTCTGATTTGACAGACATTCATGTTTGTCTGATCCTAGTAGTGTACCCACCAGGCTGCCTCTATTTCTGGAGATTTTGTAAAAGAAAAAAAGTCAGTAGATTAAAATTAGAAGCAGAAGAAGCTTTACTTCTCATGGAGACAGGATAATCTGAGCAGACCTTATTTTTGGTGAGCCTTCACCTCAGGCCTTATCTTTACAGTGGATGATATCCTGACCAGTATTTGTAAAAGTACTTAGAAATTAAAGTGAAACTTTTGAAACAGTAGAGCATCAATCTCCCTCTCCCTGTTTCTTTTTCTTCCTCTCCGTCTATCACTGTCTACTCTTGCTCAGAGTGATTTGTCAGCAGTGGAAGTAGCAGCTGTTCTTTTGCAGTGAAATATCTTTGATCCTAATCATTTATGCCAGCCACTCCTAACATTGGCATCCTCTGCCCCATGAAGCCATATGCTCAAAGACTGTGGCAGCAAAGTAAAAGCAGTCTTATTTGGTTGAGCCCTTTGATTTTGTTATGTGAATTGTGGACTCATGTTTTATGGGTGCACTGTACCTCTGTTTTTGATTATTTTTTTCATTCCGATGCTTGGCAGGGTGTAGTGTCTGCCAAATGTAATGTGTTTTCCATGTCAGGTTGTTATGATTTATGCATGCAAAAGCAATATAGCATCCAGGATGTGTAAGTGAATCATTCTGGGTGGATATATTGTTTTTGTTGCACATAAAAACCAGCTCAGGAAAGAAAAGACAGATAAAACAACAGCAAAAAACAAAACAATGAAATTACAGTCATACCTGACTTACAGAAAGTGATGTGGATTTTAAGTTTACCAGTGCTGCATTTGACAGCTTGGCTTTAGTTTTAAAATCCAATTATAACTACATATACTGACCGTTCTTGTTCCTCTTTTCTTTCCCCGTATTGCACCTAAGTAGCTGTACAGGAAGAAAGGTACCGGACAGCCGGCGCAGCACACATGCTGTCTGGCTCTAAAGCAAACACAGCTCACTCTGTCTTCTTCTGTGATCACTGAATTATAAAAGACCCTCTATTGCACTCCAACTGCATGGGTTTTCATCACGGCGCTCGAGGTCACCCTGACTTTTCCTCCTACACTCATCATATATGCAATGGAAAAGCTTCAGCAGTTGAGATGAACCAGTTTAAGGTCAACCAGAAAAGACCAACAATAAGATTTATAGAAGACAGAAGTAAAAGTGCATGTGTGTGTAAATCTATCAGAGGCTCCAGCTCCTTTCATCTCTGTTCTTAATGACAATTCTATATATTGCGGTGCATATGCATGTATATTGCATATGTTCAGAGATAATGGCATGGATTGCAGATCATTTTCCTTATGGTGTTTTGCCGATCTGGTGGAATTAGTCCCCTATGTCACATTTGACTCTATCCAGGTTTCCTGCAGCATCCTGCACTTAATACAAACCGAGCATGTTGTGATGACATAGTACCGTTTTACTGCTCCCCACAGACACCCGCCTCTACTCTACCAGGAAGATTAGTGGCTGGCTAGAGAGCCCTTAAGCCTGCAATATCTGCAGCTGACCAATAAACTAAACAACAAGCATGCAGAAAAGGCAGTTAGGGGTCATGTTTGGTGATATAAAAATAACTCTGAGATGCACAGAGCCCTGCCAATAAAACTTAATGAATTCGCAGCGGCCTGCCTGGCTTTCGGAGTATCAGTGGGAGTAATTTAAATATTCTGTGTATGACTTTTCCCACCGATGAAGAAAAAAAGTCTCTGGGAAGGGCTGCTGTTTGACTTTACATTGTTGAACATAATAGTAAAAATTTACCACAGGCTAACTGTCACAAGATTCCACAGCGAAGCATCAAAGTGAACATAGCCTCTGGGCATCAACGGTGCAGGCATCCCTACTACACATTATGCTATCTGAGGCCTAATTCTGCATTTCTATGATGGGGGACTATGGAGGCTTCCCTTGGCTTTCCCTCTATTAAATACGGTGGGCTAATCACGAAGCATTGCTTTTCTAATAAACCCCATAGGTCTCCTGTGATTCAAAATGACATTCATTTAAAAGTCATCATTAATGAAGACGGTGTTTTTTTATGTCCTACTTCCTCGACTCATCACTGTAGGTACCAGCGACAGCCTCTGGCTCTGGCTCGCTGGCTCCCTCCTCCCTCCTGTCTGCCACGTTTGACCTACTTCTGTCTTCACAACATCGTAAACAGATCTACTAATTGCCTTCATTTATTCATTTGGAAGTCAAATTTGGTTGTGACTGGCACCCTCCCAGCCCATTCATGTGTAATGTGTAAAACACAAGTGCCCCCCTTCCCCAAAGACATCAAACATAGTCTTTTTTGCTGAAACTTCCAACAAAAGAACTCTGACCTGTTGGTTTAAGATTAGTTTACCCTTTTGCCAATTCATATCCTTGTTCATATCCAGGTATTGTCATTTCCTTCCTCCCTGCATCCATGTTATTCATGTACATAAACAATTTGGGAGTTAGGTATGCTTAAGATCCATGTCCATCTTTTTATCTGATGTATAATATATTATAAGAAACATTTCCCTTCCATTTTCTTCCCTACCCATGCCTTGCTCTGCCTTACCTAATAAATTTAACCGTGCGTTATTCTCATATTTCCAATTGAAGTATTACAATTTTCCAATTGCCTTATTCAATGCTACATCGTTAGATAGATGCTGGATCAGCAGCCACTGACTCTGTAGCATACATTGTATTACAGCTTTTCAGCATCCCCTGGTTTTTCCTGTTTCGTTGCCTCACTCACAAAATAGCTACCAAACATTCTTGCCGTTGTTTTTGCCTTTCTGTTTACGACTGAGAGGTATTTTCCAAGTTTAAAACTTCCAGGCCCTGCTCATTTTTTATGCTAAGCACTAACTGTTCAGTTAGCCTCTAAAAAGATAGGATAGGAAGTGACTTCATATAAACTTTTTCTCCACATGCTCCAAATTGTTAGAAGCAAAGAAATGCTTTATGTCACTGTAGAGCCTGATTGTAATCAAAAGACAGAAGCTGTTATGACTACTGTAGTTCAGTTTTCCACCCCCGTGGTCTTATACTGTTATTGCCTTTGTGCAGTCTTATAAATCTAGGCCAAAGTTACAACAGAATCAACAAGAACAACAACAAAAAAAATGTTTTTATCACCTCTGATGTGAGTGACAATGAATCCCATTGTTGACTAAGTGTGAGAGCAGAGATCCAGCTTCTGACCTTTCCAAGGAACACAGCACAGTTTGCAGACAATCTCAAAGAAATGTGCAGCCAGAAAAAACAAAAAACAAAAACAAGTCAAACTCAAGGAGAGTGCTGTTTGTACCAAATCTGATTTTGTTTGAAAGCTCAGAAAAAGATGTGCTCTGTCAAACCTACAATCTTTACAAAAAATATGAAAAAATTCAGAATAAAATAAAACCACATTTATGCAATTGATATAGCTAAAACCCTGAACTTTAGAAATGCACATGTTCTGATCAATACTTTCAAACTGTAAGGTTAAAAGTGTTTTTGAGAACATTAAAATCTTTGGTTCGAAAAGAAAACACGAAATAACCGAAAACATAAATTCCGCCTAAAATGGAGCTTCAGAGGATGTTATAGCATTTCAGCACAGCAAAAGCTAATCCAAGTGATGGATTTGGTTCCACTCATCCTCATCCAGGTCAAAGGGTTATGTTTATAGTGAAAAAGACCCTGGCTTCTCTCTTTCTTGCATTGAGATCGCTGCCTATTGAGAGCTTGCATCCCCCCAAAGGCCTCTGTAAACCCATGTTACTCCTATGTGTGCGCTGGTGCGTGTATGGGTGTGTTTGGGTATGTGTGCTTGATATATATATGTGTGTGTGCATGAGTCACGTCTGGGCCAGAGCATGTCTGTGATTGGTGAGGCGGAGAATTCAGCAGGGAGGACTGCGCAGGGCGAAGAGCTGTCTCCATAATCCAGGGTAAACACCAAGCAGCATGACTGCACGCCTCAAACGTGACCAAAGCCAGGAGAACAGAAATGGATAAAATGATGAGGCTGCCGCTCGCCTGCATGCCTGTCCACTTTTGCTCCAGTTTTTTTCCTTGTTTTGTAACACCTTTGAGAATTTGAAGAGGTAGATTCTCAACACTGAATTAACCTCTGGGTGGCACAGCAGGTGTCGACTGTTTAAGGTCATACCAGACTCAAACCATGCTCTGCAAATATCATTTAGTCTGCTATTTACTGCCAGATCTCACGAGTCAAGGCCTATTTGTCATTTGAAGTTGGGAAAAGAAAAGTTCTTAATGCCCTAGGGACATTTTACATATAAATAACTGAAAGGATCTTTATCTGGAACTTTATGTGAAAAGATTTTAAAGTTAATAGGTTCTCCTTTGACGGTGCTAAGCAGGGACGACTCAGTTGGGAAACACAAAAGCACTTAACTTCATTTTAAAGTAGCTCAAAAACTGGGACAAAAGGTTCAGTCAGATTTTTATGATCCAGATTTCAAAAGGCTTTTTACTGCATTGCATGCCATTCTGTTGTGGCAGATTCAAAAAAGGGATCCCACAATGAACCAAAGGTTTTTTTTTGACCAACACTTTGGGCTAGGAATGCAATGTTAGAATAAAAAGATAAATAAGCACACAATCTGCAAAAAGAGGGAGACTCATCTGCCCTCATAGCTGATGATTTGAGGGATTTTCGGTTGGAATTTTTTGGATGACGTTTTGCCCAAAACAGATGATGTCGTTATAAGAGCCAAGTTATTCTGCCAAATCTTAGTGCTTAGAGAAAAAAAGAATCAAAGCAAACCCAAATTTTCATGTGAAGTCAGAAATAAATGGCAAAAACAGGAGAAGTCCCTCTGATTTTTAAGTGTTCGGACTGATATTAAAAAGAAAAAAAGATTATTCTACTTACTCATGTAAATGTCCTATGGCAAAGCAAACACAACTTCAAATGTAAATGCCACAGAATCAATCGTCAAATACTGTTGGGGTTGCTCATACTGATGCTGCCAAATTGAGCAGAGTAGGTCGAGGCACTTGAGTAACTTGTCCTGCTGCGTGAGCCTTGTGGGGACAGATGGACAGAAGATGGTGGAGTGGAGCTTAATTCAGCCCAGCCTACTCAGTAACAATCCATCCATTCCTTCCCTGGCTCCAGCTCAACTCAGCTGGACATCCTGTTAGTCAGCTAATGGAGAGCACCCAACATATCTAGACCCAAGTATTACGATCTGCCATGGCTGTCTTCATTTAACCTTTACCTACATGCCTAACTGTGATCACATTCTGTTTAGGTTAGCACCAGCCAAAAAGAGACTGGTTGGAGATGAAGCCTTTTAGCATTTGGTAAGAAATGTAAAGAACAAACCGAACAAACAAAATACATTAGGATTGTGTTAAAGTGTTTCTGATTTGGTGATGGAAAGGAAAGTTTGAAAATACTCTAATGGATGGCATTTGAGTGGATGAGAAGAATCCATAGATGTTTTGTGATGAGGTGTGCCTTTAGGTACGACCAAGAGGCTCAAAGATTGATAAAAAAAAAATTTCATATAATACATCCAGTTTCACTTGTTCAACTTCTGAACCTATATATTGCTTAATGTTGTGTATGCCTTTGTGTAATTCTGACTGCTGTTGTTACCTGAAATAACCAGGTAATTCATTCATTCATTTTATGGTACTACTTTTAGTCTTTATTCTAATAATTTTTCTAAATTCAGTTTCCCATGCCGCACAATCTTGACTGACATTTTAACTGTGTGACATTTTAAAACAGTATAGCAAGTAAACTGACTTTTTTAGGTTTTTGTGTGGGGAGAGGGACCAGCCTCCTCACAGCCCTACAAGAGCAGGAGGGTTTAGACATTCAAATGGATTAATGTCGTATTCCTAACCCATCCACTACAACAATGATAGTATTCGTAATACAGTTTGGGAAGCATGGAAGTAAAGGGAAGATGATGGAATTACTTAATTTAGAGTGAAAATTAAATCATGAAAATGTCTGACTAAATGTCCTCCAGGTATTATGATTCCACAGTTTTTGCCAATGGCTGTTTGCATATCTTTTACTAAAGATCTTGAGGGAAATAACAAAAACAAACAAAACAAAAGAAAGCTAAAATAACGATCCTATTATTTCCATTTGAAACACCCTAATTAGATGAAACAACATTAGGGGCAAAGAAAAAGAAACTTAAGAAATAAATGATATGATCATTCTCATATGTAACTCTCACCTCCTTTCAGTCAGTCTGCTTGTCAGACTCTGTTTGTCTTGTTGGAACATCAACATAAAATATGCAAGTGAAATTAAACAGGGAAGAGTGAGGGTTGATGCTGCCTGGCCCTGAATCTCTAATGACTCCTTGCCATCCTCGGAAAAAGCCTGATTAATTTAGGAATCAACCGCAATGAAGACTGATTAATTCCTCCTGGATTCAACCATTTAAATGAACAAGACAGAGGGGAAAAGGGAAAACACAGAGCCCAAAATAAGGATGCCCAATTAATGCATTCAGATAATTTAATTAGCCACCCCCAAAAAGGAAATTCATGGTTACATTGTATCATTGGTTTGTTCGAAAGGCAAGCTGGTTTGTGTTTTACAAAGCAGCCAATATAATGGGCCTCCCTGATGTAAGATTGGACTGTCTCACTGGTTAGTAAATATGGGCAGGCAGTTAGAACACATGATTATTTGTTCTTCTTTTATTTGTTTTTCATCTGACTAAGCGGGGATAAAAGAGAAAAAAAACCCATGTATATCTAGGTCTTCAAATGAAGTGTCTAATTATATCTTGAGAGCTAATTTCTCTCACTTGAAATAATCAATGACTTTTTTATTTACAAGCAATTCTTTCTTTCTTTCTTTTTTAGAATGATGTGAAGATCACTTCAGACAAGGCCACTTCTCAGCTCATTTTTCCTCAGTGCAATCAAAACGTTTGCTGGTACGCAACCCCATTCATCTGAGCTTGGTATTCAGTGAAGCCCTGTGGGGATGGGGACATGCTCAGATAAAGGATGGACTTACTACAGCCTCACAAAAGGTCACCACCCTCCAAAGGTTATGTCGTGGCCCCTGGCTCTGTGTCTATTGACTCTAGCATTTTTGAATCAAAAGAAGACCCTTGGACAGACAATGAACACCTTCCAGTCAGAGAGGAGGGAATGGCCATTGAACCATCTGACGGTGCATCAGTCCACTGGGACTCTGTACATCGGAGCTGTCAACCGGATCTACAAGATGTCAGCTAATCTCACCCTTTTGGTATCCCATGACACTGGTCCAGAATATGATAACAAAGCATGTTATCCTCCCCTGATAGTTCAGCCCTGTTCTGAGCCTCTGGCTTCTACGGACAATGTCAACAAGCTGCTGCTCATTGACTACTCCCACAATCGACTGCTGGCCTGTGGCAGTCTTTATCAGGGAATCTGTAAGCTAATGAGGCTAGATGACTTATTCATCCTAGTAGAGCCCACTCATAAGAAAGAACACTATCTGTCCAGTGACAACCAAACAGGAACGATGTACGGGGTTGTTGTTCCCTCCCAGGGACAAGATGCTACTCTGTACATTGGTACTGCTGTTGGCGGCAAACAGGATTACTTTCCAACTATCTCCAGCCGTAAACTTCCCCGTGACCCAGAGTCCTCTGCCATGCTTGACTACGAGCTTCACACTGACTTTGTTTCATCTCTAATCAAAATCCCTTCTGACACACTGGCTCTTGTTCCACACTTTGACATCTACTACATCTATGGTTTCTCCAGTGGAGGCTTTGTCTATTTCATGACCGTCCAGCCAGAGACGCCAGAGAACGGGATGCCTGCAGGCGGCTCCGCCGGTGACCTGTTTTACACGTCTCGCATCATCCGGCTTTGCAAAGGTGACAAAAAGTTCCATTCATACGTTTCTCTTCCGGTGGGTTGCATACATAGAGGTGAGGAGTACCGTCTGCTGCAGGCGGCTTACCTCTCTAAGGCCGGCAGGGTGCTGGCGAAGTCGCTCAACATCAGTGCTCAGGAGGACGTCCTCTTTGCCGTGTTCTCCAAAGGACAAAAACAGTATCATGACCCTTCAGATCACTCGGCTCTTTGCATTTTCACCATTCAAGCCATCAACATGCGAATTAGGGAGCGACTACAGTCCTGCTACCAGGGAGAGGGAAACCTGGAGCTCCACTGGTTGCTAGGAAAAGACGTACAGTGCACAAAGGCTGTGAGTAGACCCAAGATTTTTGAACACATTGCAAACAGAGGTGTGAAAAAAGAATTAAATTTGAACCATTTTTCCTTTTTTCAACTGTTCCATAACTATGATTCCAACTTTAACAGCTAATAGTCAGTCTGGCCTGTTCTGAATAAAACATTCAGGTCTAAGGATCCCATTACTGTAGTATTGCTTGGGGAGATAAATTCCACAATGCTAATCAGAGGAGTTTTGTATTGAGCTTTGATTTCATTCAGGGTTTGAACACTGAATCCCACCTCCTTCTCCACCTCTCTTTTTGCCTCTCTCTCTTCAATTTTCTTTCTCCTGCTCTTGTCGCTGTCAGCAGTACTTGAGCCCTTCGAGACCTGTTCTTGATCTTGTGAAAAAGGCCTTTCTTGTAAATGTCCAAGTCTGAGTCTTTGTGAAAGCTGTAATTCTGCATAATGAGCACCTCTCTTGGAAATAAGCTGAAAATGAACCATATAAAACAATAATATCCATCACATCATTTGCTCTGATGATTCGTAACTCATACTGTGATTCCAGCGTGAAATTTTGTATAAATAAGATGTAACTTGTTCAGAAAAACATCTGATAGGGAATAGTATTAGGTAGTAATTCAACAATAGTTTCCAACAGGGGAGCGAGACGCTCTATGTGTAATAATCTTATATTAAAGAAAAAAACAATCAGTTGCTGCTGAGTATGGGATTTAGCACATTTAGCATTACTAAGCAGTAAACACCTGACTGGTATAAATACAATAAAATTGAATTGAATAGTATAGAATAGAATAAAAAATGTGATTTTTTTTCCAGCAAAGGATAAATTCATTCTAAGCTGCTGACTGTTCTCTACGTTTCGCTGCACTGATCTGAAATAAACAAAAGACAGCAGATTGATAAATAAACTGATTATTTGGGATTTTATTGATTCACCTCTAGATGATTTGTATTTGTATAGAAAGCTATCAGGGATGTGCTTCCCCTACGGTGAAAACCAGTCAATGAGCTCAATGATTGGATCTAAGGAACATATTTTTTTTCAAACTTAAAGTTGTTCATGATCAAAAATGGTATTCAAGGCAAAGAGTCAGATGATACAGTTTAATAAAGTGAAACTTGCTGCACAAATCACTTTCAGTAAAACCAGGGCACATGATTTGATGAAAGATTAAAAAAAACACAGTAAGACCTTACATTAGCATAAAGGAGATGTAAAATAAATTTAAAAAATCAACACTCTTAAAATAAGTCTTTTATATTAAGTGACAGACAATTAGCAAAAGTTTGAGGTGCATGTTAGCAGATCTGGAAGGACTGCTGAGTGTTCAGACTCTCTTTGATGCTTGACATTGCTTGCTGTGTGCTTGTGTGATGTCAGATCAAGCAATCCAAAAATCACAGAACCAGGTACAAAATAAACAGCTTTCTTCTGTTTGCCATAAGCAATTAACCCTGTAGCATAAAACTGCTGGCACCACTGCTTGTTGAAAAGCCCAGCAGCCTTTTTGATGTAACATTTTTAACGCTGAATAAAGTGCACTTAATCTTTGTTAGGCTTACTGTAATTCAGTTTGATTTCATATCCTGTACTCATATGTGTCTACAGTGATCTTAGTCCTCCACATACAGCCCTCAACTCTGTAATTATCTCTAGCTTCTTCCTTTTTTGTCTCCTTCTTAATGACCCTCTGTGTTCTTGCCTTCGTCCACCTCCTAGCTCTTTTCTTCATACCACACATTCTCTTCATGATTGCATTTTTTTTATCTTGATTTTGACCTTCCTTGTGTCTTTATTCAGCCTGTTCCCATCGATGATCACTTCTGTGGCCTGGATATTAACCAACCCCTGGGTGGCTCCCAGCTAGTGTCGGGTCGGACGGTATTCGCGGAGCGGAGGGACAGGCTTACGTCTGTCACTTCCTATCTCTACAATGGACACAACGTGGTCTTTCTTGGCACAAGAAGTGGACGTCTGAAAAAGGTGAGAGCAGCCACAAGATTATAAATCCTTTCAAGCATATCTATTAAAATTGTACTTCAAGCCTATAAAATGATATGAACATTCTTTGTTTCCTTGAAAAATCTAAAGACTAGTTGATTTTCATTCAGTCAATGTCTGCTTTATAAAAACCCAACACTGCTGACTTAAGTTATACAGATATCCATGTTTTTCCCCTCAGTCGAAGAATCTACATCTAGACAAGTTTGAGAAAAAATGCTTTCTTCTATTGATGCAATGCTATGCTGGAGGCATTTTATTCTGCTAATTATAATAAATCAATCTCAAATATACAAGTATTTGTAACTATGAAAAATCTTCTCTGAATTTTTATCTTTAACTTGAGACCTTTCTCTACTCATAATCTGTCCAGCTGTCGTTCACCTAAATACAACAGCATATTTTACAGTGTGTGTTTTAAAAACGAACTTACCAATTCAATTCAGTTCAGTTCATTTTTATTTGTATAGCACCATTTCACAATACGTGTCATCTCAAGCCACTTTACTGAGGCAATTTAATCAAAATCATACAGTCACATTGGTTCAAAGTTTTCTATCTAAGGAAAACCAGCTGATTGCATCGACTCATTGACT
>JAUZNJ010018724.1:0-17304 GCA_034780135.1 Jordanella pulchra | reverse complement strand
TGCTGTGTAGAAGCAGTGTAATCACACGTATATCTATAACTTTGGAACACCTCCATAGCGTGGATCTACCCAAGAAATGTAAATCTCTCTGATTTTTCTCTACATATAGATTAAAGTATAACAAAGATCTCAACCCACAGATGTATGCATTTTTTTAAACTCCACATACCTAGTTTCCTTAAAAATTCTAAAAACACCCCCAAAAAACATTATTGATGGTGCATATCCAATACAGTAAAGTTTAATTGAAAATGTGTAGTTTATTTACTTGGTTACATCTTCATGCTCAAAATACATTTTATTTCTAACATAATCTAAGATGGCCCAGAGGTCTCAGGTCAAATAGAAAAGCCGCATTGGAAATACCCCTCCTCCAACAGCCACCCTGTTGTAATGAAGGGGTTTCAGCCCCTGGATGTCATTGGCTTAAATGAGCAAACAGACCTTGCCTGATGGGTCAGACAAAGAGTAGATTAAGAAGCTGTTATGAAGACTACAAAATAAAGGCACCTGCATTGCCTGATGAGCCGGTACCTCACCCTGGAGCAAGGCCAGGGCATTGTGGTGTATTGGCAACCACCTGGTGGTCAGGTTCCACCTCGTAGGACCCAGCTGGGCCAAGCCAGAGGAAGTAATATGAGGCCATAAAATAACTGGCCCGCCACCACCAGGGGCCTGAACTTGTGCAGGAGGTGGAGCAATGCTGCCTGGAAATAGTCAGGCTCACCTCTGTGTACAGCCAGGGTCTGGAGTCCAGCTTCTTGAGTAAAGCTGAACTGTAGAGGGGAAGTCCCTAACTGTGGTCTTGGCATACTATGTACATCCATTCCATTGCTGCTTGATGTGAAAAGAGCAGACCCGGTAATGTACTGGGACTAATTTGCATGTTGACCCAGTAATGTGGTTTTTGTGGGATTTTTATGTCGCAGTTGTTTACAGGTGTTGCAGAATTTCTAGCAGATTGGTTCTACACGTAAATACATCAGGGGGTTTCTGAAAGTTCTGCAAAATTACTCTCAAAGTTATACAGCAATGTACTTATATTAGAAAATCCAATTTGTACCCTTAAATACTTAAGCATGTACTTTTGGATTTGTACATTTTTTTAAGAGTGAGTACTTTAGTAAGTAGATTTGTAAGTAGATTTTTGACCAAGTAACTTGTACTTGTAGCTGATTAAAATTAACCATTATTATCAATACTTTTTCTCAAGTACTATAGTTGAGTACTTGGTCCACCACTGCTTACAGCTAAACAGAATGCCAGAGAAGACGTGGTTGGCTACTCTTACGAGAAATAAAAGAAATCCAAAAAACAGAGGTCCTTCTTCTAAAAGTCAAGGATAAACTGAGAGAGAAAGAACGAGCGATTTGGTGTTGTTGAAGCGGACAGAGCCACAAACCAAACTAATGCAATTGTAGCGCTTATGATGACATACACACCTGTCTGTTTATCAATGTTAAAACAGCAGATGAAAGCATTACATACAAAATTGTTTTTTTTAATCTTTTATTCCACTGTGCATTTAGCAAGTAGCTACTTGCAGTAAACAAGAAATAGATCATAAAAAAGTATTTTAAATAAAACTTGAATTCCCCAACATCCTGTATAATTTGTACTTTGACCACACAACACCTGATGTCGGTGATGCTTAGTAGCTGTTTATTCCTGAGTTCTTGACAGACAGGCAGCTGTAGATAGAAGCTTATTTTGGCTTCTGTGGGCTCCTGGACGGGTCTGTACATTTGTGTGTATTTGCTGGCTTTGGGAAGTTAGTATCGGCCTCTTCTTTTTGACAGGGCCTGTCCATTGACGAGGGATCCTTTTCTCATTAAGCCCCCTCTCCCTAATCCTCTGCCTCGTTTGAAACCCAGTCCACACCTCTTCTCTGTCAGAGAGAGAAAAAAAAGCTATTTGTCAGAAGATGCTCCGGCTTTTTCTGCCTTTGCTCTCCTGCTCTCCGTCTCTTCTTTCCACCTTTCGCCCCCCCACCCCCCCACTACTCTCCTTTCTCTTTATCAATGAATATACCACTCCTGACACTAAAGACTTAACATCAAATGAGCTTGGAAATCCATTTTCACACTTTTGGCTGCCCATTCCAAAGCTTTGTATTTTTTTCTTTTTTCGGTTTCAGAGGAGGCAAACGGAGTGTGGCTCACAGACATGAAGTTCCCTTTGTTCGTCTGCCCTCTGGCCCTCAGTGCCCAGGCTGCCGGTACCACCGGGAGACGGCTAGAGGAGATCAAATGGGCTGCACTGAAGAGCGCTGGTACCTGGCCCCAAAAGATGCCCCCTGGCTCTCACAATTAAATCAGCCAGCTCATAAAAAAAGAGAGAAAAAAATCCTGGTACCGTCAATCAAAATAATTTACCCAGGCACGGTTGCTTTCTTAAAGGCGCACCGCTGCTTTCCTGAAGGGGCCTGTCCACTTAATTTCAAAGCTCTTTATTCAAATCAGGGCTGAGGAGGAAGTGCGGCAAGCACCGCAACCAGTATTCTTATCCTCTAGCCTCCAGTTGTCTTCAAAAATAAGATGGGGGAGGAGGAGGGGACGAAGGGAAAAAGATAGGAGAAAGAAAAGAGGCGCCCGGTGAGGCAGCGTGTCATTTGAATAATACGCTGGACACTTTCAATCTCCCAGAACATAAGAGGAAGGTTTTAATGCACAGGGTGAAGGAAGAGCGCAGAATGCCCCCGGATGCCTCAGTGGAGAGCTTTTAAGAAAAATCGTGTGCTGAAGTCAGATGGAGGTTAAACTCAAAAGTTTGGCTGACCAAAAAGGTGGGTTGAATTCAAAACCAACATCACTCTCTCCTCTGTATTTTCTCTTGTTGAATGAGCTAAATGTACTTGCATGAAAACAACCTGGTTATGAAGAGAATAAAACAGTAAAAACAAAAAATCAGTGTTTTAATGCACGTTCACCAGGGTTTTGTTATTCAGACAAAATTGATGTAACTTTTATGCTTATTATGTTTATTTATGTTTATTTCTTATGTAATCTTAAATACCTGATCGATCTTTGTTGCTTTTCTCTTCCAGGTGCTCCAGCTTCCTCCCACAGCCAAAAAAATGGCTGTCTGGTTTACTTGTGTCTCCAAATTGCCCTTAGGTGTTTGTTTGGTTGCATGTTTTGACTTGCAAAAAAACGGATGTTCTTTCCAGGCTGTTTTGTAGTATTAATTCCTATGTGATAATTGCATTTTTTAAAACAGAAGTAATCAAATCATTGTTAAAAAAGAAGCTGGGAAAAATTAGTCCTGAGGAATTGTGTAAAAAATTGGGTTTCAACAGTTAAACGCATTCTTAATACTGACCAGCTGCTTGGGTGTTTTTCACTTACATTTCCGATCCCACCACAGTACAGAGACTGCCTGGATTATGCTGTTCATTACATCTATATAACTTCAGAGTGTTGGTATTACTGGACATCAGTTTAGCATTTTACACTGTTGATCACTTGATTTTATTAGAGCATCTGGAAAACTTTGTTGGCTTGACACTTGATTGGTTTAAATCCTACTTAAAGGGCAAGAAATGTATGTGTCAGTATGGAATTTTAAATCAGAGTCGGAAAAATCTCATGCGTGGTCCCTCAAGGCTCTATTCTGGAGCCTCTCTATCTACATGCTATCTATAGCTCAAATTATAGCAAACAACACAATCAGTTACCATAACTACTGTATACAGATGACACAAAACTTTAGTTGATGTCACCAAGTGATTAGGAGCCCATCACAGTGTACGCAAGATAAAGGGAACAGATCAATACTTGGATGTGCCCTAATTTTCTCCAACTGAATAAAAACAAAACTGAGCTAATCTGTGGACCAAAGGAGGGGAGATTGAGAGTTAGATAAAACCAATGACTTCATGCCAAAATCCTGGTCTTGTTTTGGACTTAAACCTGAATCTTCACAGGTACTTAAAGGCAGGTACTAAGTCGGCTTTTTATTACTTTAAGAATATTTCTAGGAAAACTTATTCATGCATTTATTTTTAGTTAAATTGAATAATGCAATTGTGTTTTTATAGGTTTGTCTAAAAGTCCATCAGACAGCTGCAACTCCAGCTCCAAAACACTGCTGCCTGTGTTCTTACTAGAAGTAACAAAGTAGAGCACATCAGCCCATTTTTAAAGTCCTTACACATGCTCTCTGTAGCTCAGAGAATAAACTTTAAAATCCTTATGTTAGTATATAAATCACTGAATGTATCAGCACCTCAATACATAACATTTATTGTCAATGTATCAACCTCCCAGACCAATTAGGTCTTCTAATTCAAGCCTTTTCTGTACACCCAGAACTAGAATTAAACATGCAGAAGCAACATTTAGTTCCTATGCTCCACTTAAGTGGAACAAATTTCCAGAACTGTTTATGTATAAACTTGCCTTGCGCATATTAACATTATGCTACAGAGGTGCTAGATCTCTACAGAATCAAAAATGCTTTATTGTCAAGGAACACATACAAGGAATATGTTTTGGTGATATATGAGCAGGCAGGAATTGATCAGAGTTTAGTTGATTATATATACACATACGTATATAGAAATGCAATTGTAAATTTCTTAATTTAGCAAGATTTCCTACAACAATTGCTGCAGCTTAGCCCCGCCCACATCTAAAAGCCCCCAAAAGGAGATAAGTCAGAAACAAAGGGTCCATTCAAATTAATCAAATAGGTAAAGAATTTTAAGGGAAGCTGAAGTCTATCAGCGGTGGCCAAAAGTTCTTCCTGAATAGCGCTGATTGTTAGGAAGGTGGTAAGAAGAGGAAGCAAGTAGTTAATTTACCATTCGGACTGCCTCCACATGTCGCTACGTTATTGTGCGTTCCCATCTGGCACTTTGGAGCTGTTTGAATTCCCACATCCTTATAAACATACCGCACCTCACAGAATTCAACAAAACTGCTTTACTTCTTCACATGTACTCTATGTGACATTTATACACACCTTTGTATGCTTTGGGCTTTACAATAGAGTGCTTTACCCGTTTGGTACATTTGAGTAACTTAGAGTTTCTCTGTCGTTCTTTTTTGGATGGCTGTCTAAACGTCATCCATTTGCCCTTCCTTCTGGAATGCTAAAAGCATTCTTGATCTAGCATTCCATTCCATCCAAAATTCTGTTCCTACTGCTGACCCTGTAAAAGGTAAATGAAAATGCTACATTTTGCAGTTCAGCAGATCCATTCTTTTTGCAGTTTTGTTGTAAACCCTGTGTATTTCACTAAAATATCCCCACATCATACAAGAATTGCAAACCCAGGTCCATACTATTTGTCTATTTCAGTTTCATCCTCAAAATTGTGTGTTTGTTGTGGCCCTTAATCCCCCCCAATTTCAAGTGATGACCAGAAACACCTCATGCAGGTATTGTATTTAGCAAATCAATTTTGTCTTTTCTCCATTCCTAATACCAGCAATGAATGACAACGTCTTGGCATTCTGGAGCTCTCCTGCCGTTGTCTTTGTTCCAGCCAAACACTCAGGCCATTGTTCTATTATACTTTGTCCTCGTGGCATAAATCATAGAACGACATCCACCTATACAGATGCTTTCTTCGAGAATCGTAGACACAGCAGGGTGTATCTTTAAGGCTTTTGTGTTTGCTTGACAGACAGCATGGTATTGTTACCTGATTTAGACAAAGGTAGGCTTTCGTGTATTCTATGTAGTGGGTTTTTTTCTCCAATTCTCTGACTGTTGAGGCTCCATGAGTTTAGGGAATCAAAGAGTAAGCAGTTCTTTTTTTCCTTTGCATTATTCTGACATGCTTTCTAACATAAAATGAGTAAACCTTTTCATCACTGTCTTTAAATATCGACACCCTAAATCAAGGAGCAATGGCCACATATTAATAAAGAGGAATGTTTTATTGTGTTAAGATCTATCCAAAGACAATGGTGAATAAACTGTAGAGGGTGTAGGATGGTTTAATCGGAATACTTTAGGCCTTTTTTGTCTTGTGCCATGAGTAGCCTTGCTTTTCTTTTTCCCCTCTGGAGGTAATTGCAATACGCTCAAGCTTGCATTTCTCTTCTCCCTGAGTAACTATCAAAAGAGAGAGATTCATCACTGACACAGAAAACAATGAAATCTGTGGCTCAGAGACTATTTTTTATCTAAATATACACTTAAATACATTTAACTGACCAAGAGGGGAGTATGCACTGGCTTCCAATAAAGCAAGATAAAGCACAGCTCTGGTACTTTGATTTGAGCGTCTTGGAACCGAAAACAAAATGGAGTCTTCTATAAATCATGATAATACTGTGACTGCAGGGAGAAAAGAGAAGGGGGCGGCATGCAATAAGAGATAAAAAGTAGGGCGTTAAAAAGTGAACTCTACTGTCATTGCATTGAGGGGTAGTGGTGTGTGTAAACTGACCTGAGACCCTTATACTTTAGGGAGTATGGCAAAAGCTCATCAAATCATTTAGGAGCTTTGGAGAGGAAGAACTCATGAAACCAGACTGGGTCCCTGAGTGGGTACCCTGGGGCTACCCTTGGCACAGACATTAGAGCTGCTGGACAAGAATAATATTATCCTGCTTGCATAATTCTTGAATTGCATTGCTAAAGGTTGCTGCATGTTGGAGTAGTTCTGTAGCTTGATTCTGATATTCTCACTTGGAAAAAAATTCACCTCCTCCATTTATGGAACAACATTTCTCTTTTTCAATG
The DNA here is from genome assembly GCA_034780135.1 of Jordanella pulchra. Classification (NCBI taxonomy): domain Eukaryota; kingdom Metazoa; phylum Chordata; class Actinopteri; order Cyprinodontiformes; family Cyprinodontidae; genus Jordanella; species Jordanella pulchra. The sequence continues at coordinate 10,605 of JAUZNJ010018724.1, read as the reverse complement.
TTTGTTTGCCAGCTGAAAGGATTTTTGCCAGTATTGTTTAATTTTTTGATATTGTTTATGATGCATAACCATAGAAACCTTAGCAAGTTATATTTTACACCTGAAAGCAGCTCACTGATATTTCAAAACCTTAAATAATATTTCAAATACTACCAGCTAAATCTAGAAGGAGAAGCCATAATGCAGAGAAGGAGGAAGGAGAAGAGACCAAGCAGTTGAATCAACAATTTCTTCTATCAGTCATTGTGGGAAGTATGAGATCTTGTTAGAACTCCAAGCCCTAGCAAGGACCCAAAGTACTTGCAATGCAATATTTTGCATTTTTACTAGAACACGTCTTATCCATTTCTCCAATATCTCTCTGCCAGGATTTCTGGTCATAAAAGCAGACAGAGATTTAAAGACGGCTACAAAACTCAAGAGAGGTGATTTGGTAGTGCATGTAAATAGCAGATTGTGTCATCCATGACATATTACCATGAATATATGTTTCTACAGCCCAGATATTAAACTGTAGGCAAGTGAGTTTTGTCTATATGATTTGCCCAGAGAATTTACCAGTATTTTAAAACAGCAGTCATCAAATCATTGTTAAAAAAGAAGCTGGGAAACTTTAGTCCTGGGGAACTACAGGCAGATCTCAAACCTGTATTAGACCAGTATGTGTCAGAGTCCTGCTCAGGGAGCATGATACATCTCATACTGAACCCTGTTTACGAGTAAGTCCGTTGCTTACATATGAAAAAGAAGCCATAGGGTGCGTGCAGGTGGTGCAGTGGTTAGCACACATGATCCATGTACGGAGGCCTTAGTCCTTGTCGACCCGGGTTTGAATCCCCGCGTGTCTCTAATACCCCCTTTCCTGTCAGCCTACTGTCTGAAAAATGAGCCACTAGTGCTGTAAAAACTCAAAAAAAGAAGCCATACCATGGAAATCAGCACTTTCATTTGACTGTTGTATTACCTATGAATTTAGAAATTAGGACATTTACACTAGTGGTTCCAATGACTTTGTGTCAAAAAAATTGTTTTTTACATTTCCACTTTATAACTTTGGAGGAACACTTGAGTTAACCAGATATGTAATTCTGGGCAGAAATTGCTCCTAAAACCTCCCGGACTTAAAACCTTAACTCAATTCAGCCCAACTTACTTTGTCAGAAACTCCAGAAGACTCAGGTGAAGCCCTCAACAATCACCTGGATCAAAGTCCACTAGAACAAACAGGCCATAGTTTGGGATACTAAAGGGTTAACTCTCTAGCCAGGTTTACAGCGGCACAAGAGGGGATGGTACTCTCACCATTCTTATTTACCCTGTACACCTCTGACTTTCTGTCATCTGCAGAAATACTTGGATGACTCTGTAGTCATTGGGGATATCCAGGATGAACAAAAAGCTGAGCACAGGGAGCTGGTGAACACCCTTAATGGCATAGTGTAGAGCTACGTATCTTCTGGACCTAAATATGAACAATGGAGATGACTGTAGATTTCAGAACAAAAAAGAAAAAGATTAACCATATCAAATTTACTGGAGAAAAAGTGTAGGTCGATGAGAGTAACTTGGTTGTCACCTGGAAAACAAACTTGACTGGAGTTTCAGCTGTAAAGTAATCTACAAGAAGGAACAGATCAAACTGTGCTTTTCAAGGAAGTCTGTCAGTGTTTGCTTCAAGATGCTACATACAGTATCTTCTATAGGTCTGTTTTGGAGAGTGGGATCCATTCTGTCATTGTCTGCTGGTGTGGCAGCATCAGAGCAAATGACTAAAAAAAACTCAACAAGCTGATAAAGAAAGCTAGCTTGGTTCTATCAGCTCCTTTGGAACAGAATCAGAATCAGAATTAGAAAGCCTTTATTGTCATTATATTCTACAACGGACACAATGAGATTTTTGGGACCTCTAAAGATTTGACAAAGAAAAATTCTTAATAATAACGTGACAGTGTGGGGTCCTGTACCAAGTCATGCACCCTGGCTACTTGGCCAAGGGGATATCCCTTTATGGACAATCGCTCCTCTTCTAAAGATAATTAAACAACAAAAGAGTGTCATCAGTCAAAGTCATCTCCACGTTGGTTTAAGACAGACTGCTGAAGAAGAGCCTTCCTGCTTAAAGCTACATAAATCTACAACAACTTGTTGAAAAAAAAAAACTATAAGTTTTAATAACAGTTCCCTTAGGGATCAATAAAGGATTTTGAATTAAACTCAGAATGGAATGTGAGATGGAAAACCATCTCTGTGGTTAAATAAAGTCTGTTGGCGTCAACATGCCTCTGCTGTTCCAGCTTGGTGTAATTAAGTGTTTGGCCCATAATCATGCTGAGATATCTGTAAGACACAGTGGGTTTTGTAAAGTTTCAATACCTACATTTATGAAATTATGTTGGAGAGAAAAAGAGAACTCTGTATTACTATTTCTTTGTAATATTTGGAAGCTAAAACAATGTTTAGAAGTCCTGTATTAAATGTAAATATAATTTTGCATTTAAATAACTCAAAGTATCATTTATGAGAATACTGTATATGTGAAAAACGAAGGACGTCTGTTACGATCAGCTTTAATCAGGATTTCACATAGGAAAGAAAGATTGAGAAGAAAAGATGTTTGGGGTCTGTGCAGCTCAGTCTTATTCTGGTAGTGAGTTCATCTACTTATAAAAGGGGTTTTGGAGAAAAGCAGGAAATAATGATGAGTTTATTTTAAAAAGTTGCTAAAGGCTTGCCAGTTCATGGTTAGGGATGAGTTAGATCACCAACCTCCAATCTGAAGCTTTAACGCTTCACAAAAGGGCAGGGTCACTGGACCATATTACTAATTAACATGGAATCAAAAGATTAGTCTGACATACACACATGCACATTCCAGGTATATTCAGTCTTTGTTTCCAGGGCTCAATCCATATATTTAGGACACCTTTCTGAGCTAGTCACACACACCAATCTACTGCAGCAGCGCAGATCAATAACCCTAATAACATTTGGGGTTTAATCATGCATACACGTATGTTTTCATCTCCCATCAGTCAAAGGCATGGAATTGTAGCCGGTAATGTATTCACACTGAGACCAACTGCCGTTTGACACAAAGGGAGAAGAAAGCTGGACTTGGTTGAGTAACCGTAATAATTGGAAAATGATTTTGATAGCCTGAAACAATCTAATATATTACAGAATTTTATTATAATAATATCAAATCAAATTAACTGCTATTCCATAATGAATTAGGTAACAACTTAGACAGATATTAATCGCTATTCTCTCCCTTAGGCCAGTGCAAAGTGGGAGAAAGGATGAGTGAGGGGTGTAAGGAGGGATAATAGAAGATCAGTATGGAAAGACAGAAGAAGAGTGTTGATATGGGATTATTAACTTGGCTCTTTTAGCTTTTTAGAATTCTGTACTTAATGTGAACCTAACTTCTGCAACCCACAGGCAGGTTAAAAGGCCAACTAGTGGGTTTCACAATGTATTGCATTACTTTGATACTAAAACATAATTTGTTTAGAATAATGTTTTCTTAAATCCCTGAGGCAAAATGGCTAGCAATTTTCTTTTCTTTTTACATTCCTTTCAAGAATTTCTTCTTCCTTTGGTATCTTTGTGATTTGTGTTCTAGGCATAACACTTTACCAACCTCGCCTGCTGTTGTGGTCTAATGACCAAGCAGCATCAACGTACGGCAACCTTGCATCTCTACCAGAGCAGCTGTAGCTGCAATGTCGCTTGTCACCTTCAGCTTATGAATGTGTGTGTAAGTTGGTGAATGACTGACTAACTGTAACTGAATGTAGTTGTCCTATCACTCAGCTTTGCTACTCTTTTACCAAGTCATGCTGTGTCCAGAAAAAGGATGTGGTCTGGTATGCACAAACAGTAGAGATGCAACAAAACCTTTCCATTTTTTGATGTGGTTGTGTGCAGAGGACTATGGACAGCTCTCACCTTCACAACCACCGGTCTTTTCTAGTTCCTTTTGGTTGTTGTTATTATGGTATCTGTAGTAACTTACAAAATATTTGCAGGACTGTATGCTTGAGCCGTATCCACTAAAATCTCTCCTGCCGCAACCAGAGAACTCGAGTTAGAAATTACCTTAAGACTCTAAAGGAAATGAGATGAACTATTTGCCCCTTTCGACGTTGCTGTGTCTGCAGGGATTAAAAGATGATAAGTGAAGAGACGACGCTGCCAACGACATCCTCAGCAGTAGCATGAGGATGACGAACCCTTATCCCAAACCACTGTAGCACTAATGGATGAGTCTTAACCTATTCCAAAAGATCCAGGGGTTTTGTCAATTTAGGATCACTTTAGCAGGATTTCAGCGGTGTGGCAGCCTGGATTATCATTTGCGGCCTGAAGCACGACGGGGGTATCTGCCCTCGAACCCGTAATAATGGGGTCTGCTCTATCCAAAGAAGATAAGACTAACTACTTATCGAAGACATTGCAGGTGTTCACAAAGTCAATGCCAGGTGAAAGGCGAACAACTAGTGGGGATTTCAGTGTTCTGTGAGACATTCTTGCATTGAATCGCCTACTAAAAAGAGCTCTGGATACAGGAGTAAGAGAGGAGTTGGGGAGGAGGAAAAGCAGCACACTGACAAGATTAAAAAGCCCACAGAGAGCACTTGAAGTATTACACGTCACAGAAATCAGAATTTGGGCATGTCATCAAACTTCCTGAGGAGAGGAAAGCCCTGCAAGTTTTCCCCAGAGACTCAGAAGGAGGTGTAAAGTGGAAGTGTTTGTTTAACCAGATATGTCCATGAAGAAATCCTTCCTTTAGCCACACTTGAAAAAATGATCTGAAGAGGTGTGAAAGGCACATCAGCCCCCAACACCTCCAGACTCAGCCTCTTCCTCCTGCCTGAGGAGAGATGCCAGAGAAATACAAAACAACCCACTTTTTTTATTTTTAATTACTAATTATTTCAGAGAGGCTTTAATGGCTTTATTTGAGCTGTCACAGTCATCAGAGGCAGAGACAGCAATGGAAATATAGAAAGAGAGGGAGGCAGGATTAGGTTTCTCCTGGGGAAAGCAAGGAGGAGGGAGGACAGCTCGTTCCTGATCCAGGGGGTTTTCAGGCCAGGGGGGCGACAGCTGCACTGTCTTTAGCCTGGATTTGAATTTGAATTCTATCTAACGATGCAGCGCCGGCGAGGACTTGGCAGGGCAGTCTGCTAATCTCCCAGACACAAATGCCTGGGCTTTTCTTGTGTGCCCTCGCCGAGATTTGAGTAATTAAAGTTAAATTGAAGGGAATAAAAAATATCCTTCTTGTACCCGGGCTGTCTTGCTAATGCCAAGTGTGAATAGTCAGGTTTGTCCTCAGAACTATAATCCCCAATGCTATTTCTCTTCCCCGTCTCTCCTTCTCCCTCCCTTAGAAAGCTGAGGTGCTGCCAAGTTTTCACAAGCTTTAAAGACAGTGATAAGGCAAAGGGCCGCAGCCTTTCATCTTGCAGGCATCTTTAAGAAAAGGTGAAAGAAAAGAGACGACAGGGCTGTATGTGTCTACAAAGTGGAAAAGACCAACAGCTAGACAACTTCAATCATATTTGGCTGCAAAAGTCTGGACATGTTGGAATTAAGAGAATTTAACAGGCACATGAGGCAGCTGGTTAACCCTTTGCCTCCTCAGGGTGTGGGCCACTTAAGGCAGCAGTGAGTTGATTTAACTGTATTGCATTTATTTAGGAATAATCCTTGGAGAATTAGCCACAGATGAATGTTATTAAATACCAAATCGACACATGGTAAGGTTTCCCCAAATGGGACTAAATCTAATTATATGTCTGGCATCTTTGTAGTTTATTTGTGTTTCAGTGCAAAAAACCTTAGGAGTATCCTTGCATGGACTGAAGGAAAACTGGATAAACCTCTGCAATTACTTAATCTGTTTGATAGAGGGAGGGAGTTGAGGCCAAAATACACAGCTTGCGGCAGACTACCATTTCTTTAAAACAGATTCCGGGTAGATGCTCCCGTTACTGAGAAGCCACATGATGGTATTAAGGTCTGTCAGTAAACACAAAGCAGAGATTAATCCTTTACTGAAATAATTTCCAACTAATTTATAATAGAATAATCATTGAATTTTTTATACACAGTAGAACATGTCACATGATGTATGAACAATACGATTAGCTAAGTAATAAAGTCAAAACTATGAAAAAAATTATATATATTTTGTATTTAGGATAAAACATCTTATGAGGTAAAAAAAAAAGTTATTAATAGGGAAGTTATTTTGAACTGAGAATCGTACCCTTTTTAGCAAAAAAAGGGCCAGCTGCAGGTGTCATCTCATTGACAGCGCACCTCTAATCTCCATTTATTTGTTGAAAACTGCTGCAATATTTACGCGCTGATTTATCAAAGGTGGCAGAGATTAAACAAAATAGCCAGGTGAATGTACATGTACAGCATGTCACACGCTCGCCTGCACCCAAAGAACCCAACCCGAATTGCTCTTCGGTTTACATAATGAATCTTGAAGCATATTTGCTAACTGATTATTAATCAGTTATCACAGTCAACAGATTAATCAATAAAAAAAGAGAAAAAAATATTAGTTGCAGCCCTATTAACTATGGGAAAATATAGTTTTAGTAAAAAAGTGCACTTTTCTTATTTTTGAATGGAGAAAGGATTCAAATAAATCTCAGAGTAGGACTTGCATTGGTATGAAGAGCTGCTGCTGACTCTGACTCATACATTGTTAGATTATAGTAAGTTTAGTAAATTACGTGGAACATTAAATATATCAATATTTTACAAAACATTTCCTTTCACTGAATTAATCCTTAGCCACATGAGAGGATCTCGCACTCTCTCAAAAGTGGGTCAAAATGGCCTGTGTTAAAATCAGTATTTTTTAGCTTCTTTTTTTCTAAATAACTTTGGTTGAGAATATTAACTTATCTGATACATACAAGAAAGATTTGTCTGAAATATTTTTGCAGTTTTAAAACACTTGTTCCCTTCTAAAAAATAAAAAAACATAATTGCAAAACTCTCATAAAATAGATACTAATATCCATTTTGTAAGAGGGGAGAGTGGTCTTAAATGTCCTTTTAGCTCACTCTTATCATCATTTGTGTACACGACTGTGTGTATGTCAAGTACTATTTGTATATTTTTGGCTGTCTTGTACCCTTGCGGTATGCAATTGTGGCAGACGACTTGTTTCTGGCCCTGATCAGTGGACACAATCTTTGTCTTTGTTTGATAGGGAGATCTGACACCTGTTCTCTTTGCTTTACTCTGTTTCTGTCTTTTCAGTTGCCATGTTGAGGTTGTAGTCCCCCTCACAACTTCTTATTGCTTCATTTTCATTACTTTCCAACTGATTTCTCATCTCTTATTATTTTTACTCTTAACCTTTGACCCATCTACTGAGTCCTACTAAACACTGCCACCTTTAAGTGTGTTAAGGCAAAAGTAAACCATTTCATCCAAATGTGGCAGACATACCACTGTACTTTTTGTACTGGGAGTTGTAACATTTCACTTTCCAAAAACAACTAAAAACAAACTTATATTTTGCTATATTTGATTTGTACACTCACACACACACAGACGGACGGACGGATGGACAGACAGACAGACAGATATATACATATATATAGCCATTTTAGCCATCTTTGAAAGTAAAGATCAACCAGTCATTATGGCTCAAGGTTTTAAAATTGAAAACGTGTAACAATAAAGATATTCAGATTTTTAATCAATGATTCAACTAGTCAGAATCTACACCATACTTCATACTTTAAGCCTTGGGGATATACAACTCCCACACCTTAACTTCTAAAAACAATGTTGTTACTGGGAAATTTGTACATTTGTGTATAATGTCCCAAAACAATCAATATGCTGGATGCTAAATGGAATGGTAAATTGTAATGCCTCCTAAAAATATTTAAGTGGTTTGCACAAGTTTGTATTTGTATAGGGTGAACTACACTTTTTTGATTGAATAATCCTGGTGGAAAGATTTGCAGCACTGTTGCTTTGTATATTGATATTGGGCTTATCTCAGTGAACTTATAGGTTCTAGTTTGACTTCCTCCCACAATTCAAAAACATCAATTAGTTTAATTGATGTCCCTAATATTGGCCTTTTTTGTTGTGCGCACATAGTTGTGTGTCCCTGTGCTGCGCTGCAATAGACTGGCAACAATTGCAAAAAAAAAAAAAAAAAGTTTTTCAGCTTTTAAATTGAAACTTTTCCGAAAATGCACACAAAAATATAATATAAATATAATATAAAATATAAAATAATTAATTTTGCTGTAGCAGGTCCCCATTTTTGAAAACAAAACAAATTTCTTAATAAAGAAAAATATACATTTTTCAAAATTCTGTAGGTTTTACTTTGTGGTTATTAATTATGAGGTTAAGTCAACTGATGGGGTTTACATGTATTCAAATGCATGAGGAAAAGTCTTCCTTTGCAAGATGATTTCATACATATACAATCGACCCAGTATAGGAACACACACAGAATATATATGCAGGTGGCCCATCCCTTTTTAGTCTCTCTATCTTATTTAATGTAATGCTTCCTTATCCTGAGCCTCCAGTCGGTTTGTTGATGGATCAGTCATTACAGCAGGGACCGGCGATGCAAACTCAGTCAATAGAGGAAGAATTAAGTTCTCCCATGGCCATCTGTGTAATGATAAAGAGGGGGTGCTGCTATATTAACCTGGGACTAGGCAGACTGATGCAGAATGTGAGTGTACACACATGTTTGTAGATCAGTGTGTGCAGGTCAGGTGATAACTGTTTTTCTGTTGTTTTTGTTCCCTTTGCTGACACACAGACTTTAGTTGCCTAAAGACTGTTTTTTGGCGCATCCCTCTTCTATACTTCTCCTTTGTCCTGTAATTGAAGAAACAAAACTGGAGAGTGAAAACCCAATCTTTCCATTTGCTATTCACCCCTCTCATCCAGCTTCCATTTAGATCCTATTTTTTTCTGCAAACGCTTTATACTCTCTACCTTTTATCCCCTCTGTACTTTTCCGCAATTGTAGGAGCTCGTACTCGTCATCTTCTGCTTAATCTGGGACCGGGTAACGGGCCACAGTCTCAGCAGAGACTTGCAGACTTCCCTCTCCCCAGACACCACCTCCAACTCTGCTTGAGAAAGTCCAAAGTGCTCATAGGCCAGCTGTGTCCTTGGCCTCCTCCCATTGGGATCTGCCTGGAACTCCTCCTGAGGGAAGTGTCCAGTCGGCATCGGAAAAAGATGTCCAAGCCACCTCAGCTGACCTCTCTTGATGTGGAGGAGATGTGGCTCTACTTCAAGTATCTTTCAAATGACTGAGTACCTCACCTTATCTCCAAGGGACTTCCCTGCCACCCTGTGGAGAAAGTGATTTTTAACTACTTTTATCTGGGATCTTGTTGTTTTGATCAAGATCCAGATTTTGTGACGATAGGTGAGGGTAGGAACATAGGCCGACGGGTAAATCGAGATCTTTGTCTTTCCACTCTTTCTTTACAACAACAGACCTGTGGTGTCTCCTTTATTGCAGGAGCCACACCAATCCATCTATCGATCTCCAACTCTATTCTCTCCTCACTCATGAACAGGACCCCAAGATACTTGAAATCTTCCACTTGAGGCAGGAACTCTCCTCCAACCTGAAGAGAACAAGACACTTTTTTTCCAGCCGAGAACCTTTGCCTTGGTCTTGGAGAAGCTGATTCTCATTCCAGCTGCTGTACACTAGGCTGCGAACCACCGCTTTGCATGCTTTAGGTCTTTTCAGTAGGGAGCCAGGAGAACGACATCATCCGCAAAAAGCAGGTACAATATAAACTGGTCCCCAAACTACACCCTCTCTCCGCCTTCACCAAGTCCACAAAACACATGTGGACCAGTAAAAATATAAGAATAGGCTAACTTACCTTCGCAGAAACAGTGAGGAGGTCGTTCAGCAATGGGGAAATGGGGAGCTCGGAATAGCTCTACTGCTCAAGCAGCAGAAAAAGGAGCAGCTAAGGTGTTTCAGCATCAAAGATTTTGGAGGTTTTACGCAGATATCCAATGGGTCGAAGACCCTGGGGCAGACCTAGAGGTCATTAAAGGGTCCATACATCTCTTCTGGTCTGTAAATTTCTTGGCATCTCCTAGAATAAGTTGAAATCATACTGATGAGAATATCTTGGTTTTCTTTACCTGTTAGAACCCCATATGCCAACCAGAACAGCTGAACAGCTGGCTATTGTTCAGAAGTTAATTGTCACTTTTATAATGTCAAATGTAAATAAAACGGTTTAGAGACTTGTCTGGGAATGTATTACAAGATTTTTTCTTTTTAAGATAATCTTTTCTCAGAAAAACAAGGACTGAAACAAAATCAATAACTCAGTGCCTATCAATGCACTCAGTGTAAAGACCAAGGGCTTAGATAACTTGCAAATTGGCATCTGATCAAAAAGAAATGATTGGAAAGTGTTATGTATGTTTGTATGTGTCTTCAAATGAAATCTATAAATCTGTTATATCTATCTATCTATCTATCTATCTATCTATCTATCTATCTATCTATCTATCTATCTATCTATCTATCTATC